>CANUEP010045423.1:0-123533 GCA_947857235.1 Jatropha podagrica | reverse complement strand
TTACGCCAACTGTTTAGAGGTCGAAAAATTAACTAGAGAGGATGAGAGGAAGGCCGTTGCTTTTGCAACTTGGAGAGAGTATTTTGAGATTTTCTAAATTTGGTTTTTGTTAATTTGTGGGTCCCACAATAAGGCTTTTTTCTTCATTTTAATGTAAAATTAACAGAAAATCAGCCCTTTTTGGGCGGAAGGACTAGATTGTTGGACGGAATCAAACCTTAGGGACATCCGAATAATTTGATCAAAATATATGAACGAAGTTATTAATTTGGTAAAAACTCAGGGATGAAATAATAATTTTTCCTAGGGCTTTTTTTGTCATTTTAATGTAAAATTAATGGAAAATCAGTCCTTTTTGGACGGAAGGACTAGATTGTTGGACGGAACCAAATCTTAGGAACGTCCGAATAATTTGACCAAAATACATGAACGAAGTTATTAATTTGGTAAAAACTCAGGGATGAAATAATAATTTTCCCATATAATTATTAACCCTTCGATAAATATAATTGTTTATAGAAAACTTAGCGGTGTAGTTACCCATAAAAGCGTGCAAATTCAATAATTTTTTAGTATAAATTTATTTGCAAAGAATCTTAGCCAATGACCTAAATAGACAAAGTCATGTGCCAGCCCTGACTTTTATTAATAGTCATGGCAAAAGATAATGTGATAGAAATTACCTTTACTAAAATTTAAAAGGTATTATATTAGATTTAGTCAATACCATTCTTGGAATTAAGACTTTTCCTCTAACTAAATTTCCCTATAAAGCCTTTGCTTCAATAACCTGATTCCCAAGTCTTCTGATGATTAGCCTTGTCTCATTACACAATCCTGATATTGATATATATTTCTTAATAACATTAAAAGAACACTAACCTTCAAAGTGATAGAGTAATTTAGAACTCTAGAATATTTTATACTATTAAAAAATTCTAGTGTATATACATTTTCCAATGATCCAAAAGCATGATTAGATATACAAACCGAATCAGAACTCAAATATGATTTCTCAAAGCTATTATTGAGTGAAACCATATATTCATTGATTGATTCCATCGTGTCAAGAGTAGGTGCTAGAGTTGCTCTATGGTGAAGGTAATTTATATATCACTACAATAAGTAAAAAAATCAGGATCTCAACAATTATAGATAGTGGACCATCACAATAATTTATGAGAAGAGCATTGGGGATTCGAACTTTTCATTGCCATCAATTGAATTTCCAATTTTTCCATCTCCAATCAAAAAAATTCTTCAACTCATCAAAATGTATGTTCAAATGATTTCCTTGCAACCTCATATTTTTTGTCAACTTCAAAATTTGATAGTGGGACTATAAATACAAAGAATTCAGAGTAACATAGACAATATCTTAACTAGTACAAGTTTTTTGTTCTAGCAATGGTCCTTTTTACGTGTATTAAATTTATATGAATGGAGATGCTGATCAATTGGATATCAAAGACATCAAATACTACTTGACACTGATTTTGTTACTGAATTAGGCATATTTAGATAAAAAAATATCCATATTGAACTTAAGAAATATATAATTATAAATTTAGTTATTGTTATATTAAAAAGAACTTCATCCCCATACATCAAAAAGTTATTTGCAAAAAGGATAATTATGCCTATTGGATGTCATTTGGTTATTTGATTCGATAATACGATAATCATGCAATACCCTGCACTGAAAGATTATGCTGATATGAGTTTAGTAAATTGTAGCAGTTAAAAAGTTTATCCTTCTTTTACTAAAAACAACATTTTCATATTTTTACTAATTAAATAAATAAGATGAGTTTGTCTTTAATGTCTATTTTTACTAATTAGATAAGCAAGAGGAAAAATAATTAATGTTTATTTTGTTCATGCTATATAACAAAAGAAGAGAGCATTGAAATACAAAACTTAATGATTTAGATTCTAACTCAAGTTGACCAAGTTCTGTACGGCTTGGATTATATATATATATATGTTAATTGAGCAATTTAAAAATATATATTGCTAACCGAATCAATTAAAATATCAAAACTTTAGTATCTTACTATAGTCTTCATTGTGTAATTGGATTCGGACACAAGTGTTTTTATTTATTTATTTATTAAAATTTTTATTTCATTTTACCCTTAATTAAAAAATATGGATAATTAATTAGCTTCGTCAATTGATATTTTTATTTTAATTACGAATTTTAAGTAGTATAATATTTTTTAATTAAAAAAGTAGAAATTTATTTTACAAAGATTTAAATTATAATTTTAATATTTTAAAATATTTTTTTATCTATTATATAAATAAAAAGAAGTTACAAATTCATGAAATCATTAAAAGATGCATGAATTATAGTTTATTTTTATCATATTAATAAAAAAATTTTTGAACTAAATATATGAGTTGGAACCGAATGAAATAAAGTTTTTAGTTTTGAACTTGCACCTTCACCTAACAGACTGACATATCAAATCATACTTGAAGAATCAGAACCTAAAACACGATATACAATAGGACCACGTATCGAGAACGAAACTTACAGAATACTTTAGAAAGTGCTCAACTGATCAAGAAGCAAAAGACCTGCTTTACAAAGTATGGTCTAAAAGGAAGAAGAGACAAGTAATAGGTCAAATGAATGCTGTGTGTAAAATCGAGGGACAAATATACTACTTGAGATGGCTCTTGAACCATGTAAACGACTTGGAACCATTTGATTACCTACTGATGGTAGATGATGTGCATTATAGGACATTTAAGGGCTCGATACTCAAAAGGGGACTGCTTGAATTAAATGAGAGTGCATCGAATTGCGTGCGCGAAGCGGTGGCATACCAGATGCTAAGAGAATTAAGGAGATTATTCACTACAGTACTAGTGAAATACAATCCAACAGACATTAGGGATTATAGAATGATTAGTTTGATGCAATGTTGGAAGATTTCAATGAAATACGCCTGAACTCAATAGATACAAAAATCTCGTGCACATTGAAGAAAATAGAATACCACTTGCGGAGCATGCGAAAATAAATTAAGATGTATGATTTGCCTGAGATAACACAACCTCAATCACAAAAACCAAATAGAAATATAAGAGAAATAACAAATGAAATAACATTCAAAATATCACGAAAGGTTATAGATGCGCTACCAAAATTGAACATTGAGTAGCTCCCTATATATAGAACCATATTGGACAGAGTGAACTTAAAAATTGAAGGGCATGTTTTTCCATGGCCGAACTAGGGTATACAAGTAAGACGTTTTTATACCGAGCAGTACTTGCAAACATAAGATTAAATGAAATGGTAGTGCTGGCCACAATGACCTCTGGGTAGTAGCATCAATTATCTCGAAAGGCAAGACTGTGCACTCTAGGTTCAGTATATCATTGAGCCCAACATAGTCCAGCTTAGGGATGGAAGTAGTGTGAGTATTTTAAGTTACTCGTCCTGCTCGAATCCATTTAAATAAGATATGGATAGTTATAAACGGATTTAGGATAAGTATGAATAGTGAAATTATTATCTGGAATGGATACAAGTAGGGTACAAGTGTAGTTCTCTGGATACTCTCTACCTATTATTGGGTATTACGGGTATCCTATCAACTATTAATAAAATTATATTTTAAATAAATTCGAATTTGGATAGTTAAAATTCGCAGGTACCTACTCGCATAAGGGTATTTTAAACAGGCTTTGGACAAGTATGAGTAGTAAAAATTTAAACGAATTTGGACACGAAAATTTAAATGAATATTTAAACGAATACGCATTTTAAATAGATATGGATATGGGTAGCTTAAATTTCGCAGGTACCTACCCCACTTTCATCCCTAGTCCAGCTTATACAGCATGTTGAAACAAAGTGTAAAGAGAAAATTAATTTAGAATGGAAAGGCTTATTATATAGGATGCGACACCAATGGCAAAGAGGCTAAAATAGAGATGATAGACGATAGGATGAGTATTTGCATACTTCTCTGTCGTTTCTATTTTCTCCTCTTTTTGCCATTTAGTATTCGTTACTTTACTCTTGACGCTTTAGCGCAATCTCTGAATGCTTGAGTGAGATCTTTAAGCCTTAAGTGTGGTTCAACTCGGTTGGAGGGAATTAAGCAAAGAGATTTTTTGAAGCTTAAAAAGATATTTAGGTTTAAATAATATTCTGACAATAAGGTTTTGGTAAAGATTGATGAACTGAATATATGGTTGTATGGGTTCTCGCCATTCTCCAAGGCGAAAAAGCTCATTGGCTTTAATTGTTGTAGCTCTTGCAAGAGTTCTTTTGATGACAGTGATAGCTCGTAATAGGCATCACCGCTGTCAATTTCAAATTAAAATCAAATTAAAATTTAACCAGTCAAATAAGTATTAAACCGTGTCTTTGATTTTAAATCATAACTGAAACCGTATATTTAACGTTTGATTTTAATTTAAAATTAGCGATTTTAGTTTGTAATTGTGAAAATAACTTCTAAGAGTTTTATTAAATTGGTTTAGATTTTTTAATATTAATATTTATTCTTATTATAATTTATTCAACTACAAATCTAACAAAGCATTATAAACAATTTGAAATAAGTTATCTAATTTAAGTTCAAAACCGAAATAAAATCAAAATTGGCGGTTTCAAAAGTGTCTTAGAAACTATCTAAAAGTGGTTCGCTTTTAGTTCATTTGTTTTATAACTGGAATCGGCATTTTTGAAATCAGAATTGGCAGTTTTTGAACAGTTATCATACCTAGTTAGTGGCTTTCTTCTCTTGTTTTGATGATGATGGTGGATATCGGTTTTGTTTCTGTTGACTTTTTTTTTATTCTCTTTTTCTTTCTACTTTTTTCTATTTAAATTTGAAAACTAGTCACCACAATGCTAATATCTAATATTTTTTTTTGTCATTTTGATTGTTATTAAAAAATTAATGAAACAATCTTGGATTATTTTATAGATTAAGGATACAATTTTACCATAATTTTTTTAAGTCAATAAAAGAGTTCAGTAATTCTTAAAAGGGGAAGGCATACAACATAATATTCTTTTATAACATTTTGAAAACCCTAAAATATATAAGTAAAACTCATTAGGTATGATCTTTTCAGAAAAATTGTGTGAGATGGGATGACAGAAATTTTTTCTCCTTTAACTAAGGTCTCAAGTTTGAATTTTATGTATGGAGTCCCTTTAAATATTTAGGAGGAAGGAGGGAGCGTTTTGCTCTGGATTAATGAGACAAGTACGCTTCTGATGCATGAGGATTAAAATAAAAAAATCCATTAAAAAAAAAAAGGAAACTCGTTAGCTATAACCGAAGTAATGTTTGGAAATCGTAACTCTGCAATTTCAACGGCCAGGAAACCAACCCTGGCGAAGGATGTATTGCCTACGAAAAACGCTAGAGAAGAAATTATCAGACGGAGCCCACCAAAAGTTGACGGGATCAAGATTAATGTTGAGGAAGCAACCATATTGAAGACTTATGCAGATCTTTGGTTGGTATGGTGGTAAGGACCAGAAAAGACATTATGCTTACTGCGAATTAAAGCTAAAAGGATGTCGGGTGCTTTCTCCAAAATTTCATATGAAAAAATAAAAAAAAAATGAATACTAAATTTTAAACCTTAGATTTTACACAAATAATTATTAAATAGGTTAGAAATACAAGAACAATCTCAAGAGGCCTTTTGAGGGTGATGTATCGTCGCTCTCATAAACAAAATCGTGCGGGTTAAGTTCAATTCGGACAATATCTTGTTAAGTTTGAGATTATTATGAAAATTATTTTTATTTAATTTTGACATGAAATACAATTTACTTAAAAAAGAATTTTTAAATTAGGAAATACATGAAATACAATTTACTTAACGATTTTGCTAATTTGAAACCTAAAGGTAATATGATAAACTATAGATACTTTTTCTTATTTATTATATGTAAATATACAGACACATGCACACTTAATGAATTATTTTTTTAATATTTATTTATTTCAAATTACACCTAATTAAAAATAAAAGAAAGATAAAATAGATCGTCAATTGGTGGCTGAAAAAGGCCAAACAGGCCAAGACAACAGACTGATCCAAAACATCATCAATGCATAGATGCAAAAAGCATAATCAAGACTAGAAAATATGTACGTACTTTGATATTAATTAATAAATAGCTTTTGACTTCGGTTAATTAAATTTGTAATTAATTACTCTTAAAATAATGCTATTATAAGCTAGAATTGAGGAATTGAAATGGTCCAATTACCCAGAAATTGGTTAATATCATTTGGTGGCTAACGTTTTGTTTATTTGAAGAAGAAAGCAGAGGGTTTGTTACAAATTTTTAATTTTCTTTTTTTTTTTTTTTACATTTTTTATATTTAAAATTAGAAGATAGCTCAGTTTCTTGCGATCTGCCTTTTTTTTTTCTTTTATTATATTAGGGTTGCTTACCAAAAGGGTAACATGGATTAATTAATGCCTTTATTTCATTTTCCTTCAACTAAATAATTATTTTCTTAATGTTTTCCTACTTTATGTTGTTCAACTAAGACAAGCCAAATACATTGAAACAAAACAATACTTTTTTTTTAAAGAAAAAGTTAATCATCAAAATTGAGTATTGAAAGTATTTGAAAATTCATCAGTGCTTCGAATAAATTTAGGGTATCTATATATTAGAGTCAACATAAATTTTACTACAATAAGAATTGTGAGAATCCTGCGTTATTTTTCAGTTAGAGTTTATTTAGGAATGCAGTATATTTAAATATATTTATATATTGTTCTTTTATGTGTTTTACTATTGTATATTATCAATAGTCTCCCAAAAAGCATTGGTCATTTATGTCCAAGCTGAACTGCTTAACTCCAAATTTATTGAGGACCGTTTAATTTCTAATTGGAGAATTACTTATGTCTAAATTAATAGACTATTTATGGACCGTTTAAGTCCGAACTGGAGAATTACTTATGTCCGAATTAATGGACTAATTATGGGCTGCTTAAGTCCAATATGGAGAATCGCATATGTTTGAATTAATGGACGTAATGAAATTGGGCTCCTTAGGTCACTTTTGCGAACTAGAGATGTCCGAATTATGGACTTAATGAAATTAGATCGCTTAGGTCACTTCGATGAACTGGAGATGTTAAACTATAGACTTAGCAAAATAGGACCGCTAGGTCATTTAGCGAACTGGGGGATGTCCGAATAATGGACTCAACGAACTAAGACAGCTTAGGTCACTTTTGGCGAATAGGGAATGACCGCTTAAGTCTTTTTGGTAAACTGGAGGATGACCTCTTAGGTTACTTTCGTGAACTAGAGAATCGATTATGTCCGAATTAATGGACTGTTTATAGACTGCTTAAGTCTAAATTGAAGAATCGCTTATGTTCGAATTAATAGACTTTTTATGAACCGCTTAAGTCTGAACTGGAGAATTACTTTTGTTCAAATTAATGGACTATTTATGGACTGCTTAAGTCAAAATTGGAGAATCACATATGTCTTAATTAATGTACTATTTATGTCCGATTTGGAGGACTAAAGCCCAAAGTTGTTGTGCTTCATTTGATTATGCTACCCACGGTTTTATCATGACATAGAGAATAAAAATTCAAGGCAGCAAATTAATTAACAAAGTTGCTTTATTTCATCAAAGGCGGAAAAAATAAATAAATATAGTCAACTTATAATTAACCTAATTTAAATTTTCACTAGCTATGGTAACTCACTATCCTCTCACCCACAAAAGGAAGATAAAATATATAGCTTAAGACTAAAAACAATGATATACTTGGCTAGGTGGTAATAAAATTGTAATGTAATGTTAAAAAGCAATATTGCATGTACATGTTGCAGAAACTATTTTCAATATTTTGAAATATCAAAGTAAAATAATCTTTTGCAGTTAAAAATTCATTAAACTGTAAACTATAATCAAACTACATATAGTTTAATATTTGCAAACTCTAGTAGTGGTACATCCGGTAAAACTATTTCTAGAAAGGCATATGCTAACAAATGTAGTCGAATTTTCAAACTTTAGAGGAATATCACTCATTACTCCTAACTATATTCACTTTAATTACAAATGTTAAATTATTTGTCCCCAATATCAAAATAATTGAACAAAAACGAAAATGAACATACCAATAGATAGTGGCTTAGTGGTTTAAACTCAAAGTGGACTACTTAACCCCGAAATTCAAGGATTGTTTAACCCTATTTAATCTTGAGCAGGGGAAATTTAGGCCCTTGGTGTCTTCATTGCTCGTTGAGAGCTCAATTTGTTTGATAGTCTAATGAAAGAAAAAAATATAGAACTCATACCTAATGCTCGAAAGCCAATGCAAGTTATTACTGTAATTATAAATACTAGCTCTTAGCCTTAGAAGTAGTGTTTCAAGACCCACTTCAGAATGAATAGGTGTCCTAGATCTTAAAAGCTGGATTTGAGCGAGAAGAGTTAGTTAATTGAAGATCTACACGAGTGTCACATGGCTCTGATAATAGTTAAGGTAACAGCCATGAAACCAAGCTGTTACAGTAGGAGTATTATTTGGGCATAGACTTTGAACGGTTTGTTTAGCTTTTTGGATACAGAAGGTGCATTGGGTTGGATTTAGATTAACGAGTCCATTAATATATCCATTGGGTCCGAGACTAACAGTTGAGTTTATGAACCTGGTTTTTGTCACTTGAGCTGAGATTATCCAGAAGGGTTTTAATTTTGTGCGTTTAGTAGCTTCTTGAGTTGTTGACATGCAAGCTATGGACATAAGAGAAGGAAATGGAGAAGCTTTGGAGAAAGACATGATAGAGAGGATGAAATTCTAGAAGAGAAGCCATGGATGTGGGCACTTCTTTTATTTTAGTTTATTATTTGGATATCATATAAGCATCAGATTGTTATAAAGAAGGAATAAGTTTAGATAACCATGCATTTACTAATTACTACCAATTACCAAGCACATGAAGGCATATATAAGGCAAGTAGAGTTTGAACCAAGAACTATATGAAAGCTAGAGATCAAAGCATGATTATATAAGAAAAATACAACATTGCATTAATTGAAACATTCATAAATCATAGACATTGCGTCCATGTATGGGTAGCGTAGAAGTAGTCACGTGCAGCCATGGGTTCCCTTTGTTTCCCATCTTTGGATGGAGTTCAACGATTAGTAGTTCTTTTTCCCGGTTGTCATATTTGTCATCAAAGGTAATGAGCAGTGATTAATATTCGGGACAGAATAGATTAGATCAATTCTTTTTTACTAATTGTTTTCTTGAAAATAAGGGTAATAAACACTTTAATCAATGTTAATTTGATAAGAAATACTTGCTGGAAATAGAGTGGAAAAGAGATTGACAGAATATTATCCTCGACATTTATTGTTAATAACAAATTCGCTTATGAAGAACAGTAACTCAGAAAGTTGCAAAACAAAAAAACAACTTCGAGTACCAATTCTTCGTTGCCCTACTGGATAACATCCGAGTGATGGCCCTATGCCTCTACTGGATTTATATCTATTGAAATTTAATGGCTCATCTTACCAGTAGAGCTAGTTAGATAAAATCTCAGTAATTGAGGCATTATGCGTCCACTGGGTTTATATATATGAAAGGTTTATGTAAACGTTATTTATTATGAATAATTAATTTTTATATATTACACAAAACTAGTTAGTGTTTCTGTGTGTGCGTATAAAAGTTGGAAAAGCCAAGACCAACCCTCTTGATAAAATAAGCACCAAATCAGATTAAACAAATCCAAAAGGGAAAATGAAAAGAAAGAGAAAAGTATACCCAAATCTTAAATCTATCAGTTAGCAAAGATAAACACAAGAATTAGTCCAAAGGAAATCCAAGATGTTTAATAAAGATGTTGATGTTGTTTGTATGTGTTATTATTTTGGCCCCCTATATGTCTTCTAATGTTGGGAGGTTTGATTAATGAAGATGTTTATGTTGTTTTGCCCTGTTTGTTTAGTTAAGGAAATTGATTGCATTGTCAGTGAAAAAAAAGGACTAAGTTTAGTGATTGAACAAAAAAAACAACCTAATTATATGACATCGTTATTGAATTAGAATGATTAGTAAGAGTTTCATATGCAGGAAAACAATGTTGTCAAAGTGTCTTTGGACAATTTCATAGGCTTATGCTATTTGGGCCCATATAATTTAAGATGGTGCATTATGGTGTAAAACCTTTAAGGTAAGAAATATAAAGGTTATGAATGGCCAAAGGTAATATGTTTTATAATGAAATCGGGCCAGTTGGGCCAAGGTGTAAAAGTCAGGACTAAACAAAATAGATAATTTAAAATGACAACTTATTGGCTCAATGGATGATTGTTTTGGGTTAAGTACTGATTAGAAGATGAAGTTGGCTCAAATTAGCCATATATTTTTTTGATTTAAATTGAAAAGTAAGGTATTAGTAGACATATGTAACTATTAGCGTGTGTAATTATATAGATGGGTCAAATGAACTTTCCACTCAGATTACAAATTTGGACAAGATATTGAAGAGGGAAATATGAAATATGTAATGAAATGCCACTACAAATGTAATAATTGTTTCGATTAGGAAAGGAAAAAAAATGTGGACCTGTTACTGTGCAAATAATCACAATCACTTTTTTTTTTTAGAAAAAGTAAGGCAAAATAAAATACAATTCAAGTACTATGATACTAGATTGTGATCGCCAACACTTAATTATAGAAGAAAATACGTTTTCCAATACAATAGTTGGTAAAATAGTTAGCTCTCTCTCTACAGAACATCTATCGCGGTCTACAAATTGTTCACGGTGTTCAACATTATACTGAAACAAACCACCATTTCTAACATGCCAAGCATATTTAGGACAACCTAGACTCTTCGATTCTATTTCATGGAAGTGTCCATGTACCCCCAATGAATAAATAGTTGAAGAGAAGTTTGAACGACAGCGTGAAGTTTTCACGAGTCTCAGATTTTTGCTAGAATCGAAATGCCTTCGTTCCTCTTATTATCATCTTCCATGCAGCAGTTAGCTTGAACCATGTCACCCAACCCATTATCATAGTCATTTTTTAAGAAATAAGACCACTGCAATATTTGTACAAACACAAAGATATGAAGTTAAGTTAAAATCTGGATGGAAAAATAGAAATATAAATTTAGTTTTAATTGAGTTATTAAATACCGTTCCAACTTTGTAATGAAATTGTGGATTTCCACTGTCATAACATTTATGTTGAAAGGCGATAAGGCCCTAGTTTCGCCATGGTTGATTTCTAAGGATTGCCATTTTCTTACATACAGCAGGATCTTTGTAAGCAATATAAAAGCTCTGACAACTATGAATTAAGAGTAGTATTACAAAGTTGAGTTATTAGAAATGAAAACCTTTTTAAATGAGTAATGTAATAAGGATGAAGAAGAAATATTTGCATGCATGAATGATTAAGGTAGACATTGGTAAAAGCCTTAGCTTTAATATGACATAATTGATGGGGGTTACACAAACGACTTTGCTTGCTATTTGAACCAAAATACCATTGTCCAAAGTGGAGAAGTCAAGACCTTGTTCATCCGCAAATAGCTTGAGCCTTTGAGGATATGATTCATGTGCCATTGTAATTGTTTAAGTTGGGTTTTCTATGAAACATTTCTTGTTGGAGTGATTATAATATGGCAATTTTTCTATGAGAATGGGTTGCTTTTTGATGGAGCAAAGTCCGTATAAAGGCTAGCATTTATGGCTCTATTCATATAGGTGTTAATTATTACAAAAACTATGCTTGGAGATTTGTGATCTTTGAAAGAATGGTGGTCAGCGATGTTTAGGCTGTTTCAAGAAATTATAAAGATATTTGTAATATAGGGAAAATATTACTGTTTGAATCTATTTGAAGGGTGAAATCATATTGGAGAATATGATGTGGGCTTTGATGTAGAGTTTGGAAATAGTTAGTGGTTGGTTTGCAGTTTATTTTTTGGGCTTGATTTAAGTTCTTTATAGGACTATTCTAATAGCGGGCTAAAGGCAAATTCGATTATATGTACCTAACTTGACTTCAGTGATGACATGGAGTGAAATCCCCTAGTATATGAAAGAGTAAAAAAGTGCTTTGTATTTTTCCATTTGAGTTGCATTGTATGACTTTTACAATTTTTATAAATTTTAAGCTAATGTATAATACTAATGGACTTTATGTGATTGTATTAGACCTAACTCGTGAGACAATATTTTTTTATCATTTCTTAATTTGTCAGTGGAATAATTAAAAAAGGACACAAGATCAAAATATTAAAATTGTATCCTAAATATTCGAAGCAAAAACAAACGAAATGGTAGTAAAAAGAACTAAATTTATTAATAGATAGGTGACTACATGACCCTATTAGACATATAAGAGAAATAGTGTACAAATGCTAAATTTCTTTAGGGATGCTCTTTTCATCATAAAAAATGTTGATGATCTCTCATTCTTTTTGAACCAATTCTTCCACTTCAAGCAACATGTCATATGATTTAAGTATAGTGTTCTCCTTCAGAAGAATTAATTCTATATAATTGGAATAGAACTCTCTTATCATTCTCCTGAGGAACTCCCTTAGCTATTGCTTGATTAAAGATAGATCGGGTCTAGTTGTAGGGTATAATCTATCAACTGTTGCAGGAGAAGCAAGCAGGGAAGCAAGACTATTATGTTCATTTCCAACTGTTGTCCTATCCATTTCTAATAGACGCTATTTTAGAAGGTTGGCTGCATAAGGTTCATATTTATATATGCCTTTACATACCCCTTTATCATGGACCCAAACACAGTAAAATACAAGCTCAACATTAATCCATGTATAGAATTTGTTAAGCAGAAGAGAAGGAATCATTTACTTGCTCGACAAAAGGTGATGATCATAGAGATAGACAAGCTTATCAATGTACGATTCACCAAAGAAGTGCATTATCTCGAGTGGTTGGCTAATGTAGTCCTTGCTCTGAAGCCAAATGACAAATGGAGCTTTTGCATAGATTTCACATATCCAAATAAGGCTTGCCCTAAAGATCATTTTCCTTTATCGAACATAAACCAGCTAGTAGACTATATGGTAGGTTATGAAAGTTACAGCTTTATGGATGTCGAAGCCAGATACCATCAAATAAAAATGAACCAATTGGACAAGGAAAAGACAACCTTCATCACTGATAGAGGAATATATTGCTACGAGGTCTTCCTTTTGGTCTCAAGAACGCTGAAGCCACCTACCAATGATTGGTAAACATAATGTTCAAGGAACATCAACAAGATAATGGAGGTATATGTAGACGATATGATAGTGGCAAACAAGCGCGCGGAGGAGTATGCTAGAGATCTAGAATAGACATTCTAGGTACAATTTAAATATAATGTTAAACTAAACCAAGATAAATGTATTTTTGGCGTAACTGTAAGCAAATTTCTAGGCTTCATGATATCGTAGAGAGGAATGGAGCCAACCCAGAGAAAATAGATGCAACCAGAGAATATCAGCTCCAAGAAACATCAATGAAGTACAATAACTAAATGGGAGGATCACGACCGTAGGGTGGTTCATATCTTGCTTGACCAATAGATACATGCCATTCTACCAAACCTTGAAGAATATGAAATAGTTTCAGTGGTTTGAGGAATGCCAAAAGGCACTAGAAGAGTTGAAGACATTCCTCAGCTCTCCCCATTGCTCAGTCAACCACAAGAAGGCGAGCCACTATACTTATACCTATTAGTCACCGAGACCATAGTGACCTTGGTTCTAGTAAGAGAAGATGGAAGAGAATAGTTTCACATATACTATGTCAGCAAAGTACTGCAAAGCGAAAAGCTATGGTATCGATGATAGAAAAATTGGCATTTGATGTACTTAATGCATCTACGCGACTAAGGCATTGCTTCCATGCACACATCATTGTCAAGACAAACTGCCCCTTGAAGAAAGTCCTCCATTAAGCAGAAACTTTGGAAAGGATGGTAGAATGGCTCGATTAAGGGAGTTTGATATCAAATTCGTTGGCATTCAAGGCATATGATTTGGTTGATTTTGTAGGAGAGATGACAATGACAGATTTAGTAGACAAGCCAGACACCCACTAACCATAGTGAAAGTTGCATATAGATGGAGCATGCGAATTAGTAGGAGCAGGGGCAGCATTATATTATAAGGCCCAAGCAGAATGCAACTCAACTACATCGTGCAATTAGCCCTCCCTTGCACCAACATGGCTGAATATGAAGCATTAATAATAATGCTGAGAATAGCTATGGAAGTCCAAGAAGAAGATATATTAATCCTCTTAGACTCACTGCTAGTAGTGAATCAAGTGATAGGAAATTTATAGCAACAAAACCGTCAATAAGCAAATACTAAACTCTTATTCTATTAGACCAATTGAAGATAAACGGGGGTAGTTGGGAGATTAAGAAGATATTTCGATTAGAAAATAGCACAACTAACATGATCCACCAAAGCTGTTGCCTAAAGTGAAGTGCTACCGGGAGGTGTTTTGATGGAAAAGCAAATATTCTCGAGCATTGAGGGTGAGGAAACCCTGCCTCTATTGACCAAACCAAACTGGATTATCTCGATAATAAAACATCTAGAAACAAGAGAACTCACAGTTAGCAGAACGAGACATTGAAAGTGAGCAAGCGAGCGGTGAATTATTCCTTAGACCGAGGTATACTATACCAAACATCCAATTCACATCCTTGGGCACAATGCTTCAGTGAAGAGGAGGTCAATTACGTAACTAGAGAGGTACATGAGGGAGCAAATGCAACCTTAAGAATACTTCTCTTGCTCGAATATTATTGGCCCACCATGAAAAAAGACTTACAACACTATATATTAACAAGGAAACTAGTTGCCAATATGCAACCAAATGGGAGCTTGTAGCCCTTTGCTCAATAGGGAATAGATATCCTAGTGCCTTTTCCAATTACTATAGGGCAACAAAAGTTCATTATGGTGGCGGTAGATCATTTCTTGAAGTGGATGGAGGCAGAGGCGTTAGCCATAATAATGCCCATTCAGGTGACCAAGTTTTTCAAAAATGTTCGGTATGGAATACCGAGAAGGCTAATTACAGATAATGGGAAATGATTTAATTGCATAGATTTTAAGCTATTCTCTGTTGATTGGACTATCAGTTTTCACTTCACCTCAGTGGCACACCCTTAGATTAATGGTTTAATAGAAGTCACTAATAGAACCATTTTGTAGGGTATCAAGAGGAGATTAGAGGAAACGTGAGCCAATCGGGCAGAAGAGCTGAATAGCAAATTGTGGTCTTACTGAACCACCCCTAAAAGCTCTTTGGGCAATACAAAACTCTCCCTAGTATATAGAGTGGAAGCTATCATTCCAATCGAGATTAAGTTGCCAAGTAGAAGGGTACAATCTTACAATGAAGATCAAAATTCGAAATCCCCAAGAATTGATTTAAACTTAGCAGAGAAAGAAGGAGTGAAACTATTGAGCAGCTATACCTTAGATTTGATGGTTATAAAGTTTGATCGATCATATTTAAGGTGCATAGGCTAGTTTGAATTGCAATAAAGATAATTTTCTAAAATTAGTGGTTTATACCGATTGAGTTTGATGGTTCTAGATTATTTGTTGATTTATTAAGGTTAAAAATTGTTTAAAGACATGGTTTTTGCTTTTGTTTACATTAATAAAAATTTATATTCATAGTAGATGAAATTAAATGAAGAACTTTGCATCTATGTAATTTGATATTGGTACTAGAGATTTTACCTCGCTTTCTCTTTGCATTAACATTTAAAGGTTAATCAAGTTAAAAAATTGTGTATGATTAAGCTAATATTTTTAGGAGGATGAAAATTTATGGAGCATTCACCGGTATATTTAATGAGTACCCTCTGCAAATAAAAGATGAATCATTATCATTTTCATTTTTCATTCCCATTTTTCTAAATAGGATTTATTAGGTTGTTACCCCTTTTCATTGTCTTTTTCTCTTATTTAAGGAATCACTCTTCTATCCGAACTCATTTAATTGTAGAAATGAAGAACTGTTTGAGTGTCCCTTTTCATCTTCTTTCTTCTATTTATGAATGAGGAAAATAATTAAAGTAGCACCGGAGTAAAAAAAGTGAATATTTGTTTACAAGAGAGGTTTTCAAAAACTCTGTGACAATAAAAAAATGTGATGAAAAAGTGTGATTACACTATAAAGTATCTATGATTGTTGCTAGTTATATTTCAGAAGGATGAAAAATGTTACAGAATGCTGGTTAGTAAGTAGGATTATAATTGCAAAAGTGAAATAAATAATGGGTTAGATTTTGTAGATTGGATAATTAATCATTATTTTGTTTATTGTGATGTATTTTATCTTGTTTGCTTATTAAAAAGATTCCATTTTCTTTCCAACAAATTACCTTTTATATGAATCATCTCCAAATTTTGTTTTTATTTAGATGTTATGTTAACTCTTTCTATGTATATGCTTGCAGGATCTTTCACGAACCTTTTCTAGACACACTAGAGGTTCACGCAACCCTCCAACGCGTCCATGTTGGATATTCTTTTTGTGGTTCTGATGTTAGCTACTGTCAAGTTGGTATTTATCGGGTTGAAAAAATTGTGTAACTTATGATGGGTGCGGATGCGTAAAAAACTAAGACCTTAGAGTATACACCCAAATAATAGAATGAATTCTTGAAGAAAAATTTTGTCACATGGCTTTGGCGATCAGGAAAGATGAATCTCGATACATAGTTCGTGCATATTTGAAGTTTGATTTTTAATCCAAACTTTATGCTGTATAGTTGTATATGCATAGAATTAATTCTGAATTGGAAGTGTGATTCTAGAGCTAATTCCATATCTATGAGATGATTTAGGAGTTTTCACTTTGTATGCTCAAAGACTTTGGGTATTATAAACTAAGTGCATATGCAAAGGCAAAGCCCATGGCACACTCTCCTTCCAATAGCCCTACTAGATACCTGCAGCCTCTTCTCTCTTTGACTTTACAGGTTTGATTTTTCCATGTATGCAATTTCTTCTTTTTTTGTATCTAGGTAGTTGGACTTTGTGATAGTTAAACTCAATTTTCTGTAATCAAGTGAATTTCTTTCTCAATATTTTTTTAGTTTTCTTTTTGGGAATATTCAAGTGTTGCACTCTTTTTATTTTTCTTTTGCAGTTGTATAATCCATCAAAAATCTATTAATTGTCTAATTCTAAAAGTGAAAATAAATCTGCAATTGGTCTTTTTCTTTTCATTCACATTTGCATTAACTACCTGTGTTGTTGATATTAGTAGATATCTATTTGTAGTTTAGCATTACTGAGGAGATAAACATTTGAAATGCCTTCATTCCTGTTAGATTACTTGCGTTTTGAAGCAAGTAGTGAATTATGTTCATGGCAGACAAATTTTTGTGAGATAAAAGCAAATTATGTGCACAGTACATGAAGAATTGCTGATATGAGATAGAAGTGAATTATGGGCAGTTGTGCACAGTAAATGAGTTTCTAAGACTTTGTTTTAACTTTTGCTATCTGCTTTACAGGAGGATGTTCCAGAAGCTATAGAAAGGCTATCTGAGTTTGAAATTTCTCCATGCCCAATAATTAGCTACAATAATGAGTCCTTGAATGATAATGATTTCAGTAAGCAGCCTCCTCCTAACATACCTCCATAACTTCAACTAACGTTGTTGAAGGACTGATCGTCTTCTTTAAAAAAATAACAGTCATTTCCATAGCCTCGGCATGATGTGTTGAACTATTTGTATATTCAGAACAACCAAGCTTAGTCAGTTGCACTTGGCTCGATTGATCGCTTTCTTCAAAAGTATGCGACAGTAGTACTATACAAGCCCTCACGATGATGAAAAGTAATAGGTTTAATACATACATTGCTCACGTACTTGCAAAAAAAGGTCTTTTAGCCAGCTCAACTTTCAAAAGACCTTTTTTTGACTCGTTAGACTCATTTTTTTGTAATTTACATACATCTAGCCAAAGACAGATTGATTGAGTATAGAACACGCTTAATGAGGTGGAAAAAGACCATTGCTTGGGCAGTGTATAAATTACAAAAAAAACAAGTTTAGGGGGTTAAAAAGTCATTTTGAAAGTTTAGATTGTCAAAAGATTTTTTTGTGTAAGTACAGGGGACAATCGATGTATTCGGCCATTATTTCACAGATGATGTGGCACGTAAAATTTTTTACATAAGACAATTATGCGGGAAAATATTATTGCTTGGCCAGTGCACAATTAAAAAAAAAAAAAAAAGAGTTTCGGAGGCTAAAAGTTATTTTAAAAGTTGAGGTAATAAAAAATCTTTTTTGTATAAGTACAGTGGCAATTTATGTATGCATGCAGAACACACTTAATAAGGTGGAAAAAGACCATTGCTTGGACAATGTATAAGTTACAAAAAAAAAAAAGAGTCTAGAGGGCTAAAATATTATTTTGAAAATTTAGGTTGTCAGAAGACTTTTTTGTGCAAATATAAGGGGTAATAGATGTTCATTATTTCACAGATGATGTGGCATATAAAATTTTTCACATAAGACAATTATGAGGAAAAAGATTATTGCTTAGCCAACGCATAATTACAAAGAAAAAAAAAGAGTTTCAGAGGCTAAAAATTATTTTGAAAGTTGGGATAGCCAAAAGACATTTTTGTACAAGTATGGAGTAATTTATGTATTCGACCGATGATGTGGCAAATTTTATATGCCACATAAGGCAATTTTAACATATCTAACTCGTTAATTTAACGAATATATATCACGCTCTAATTTCTTACGTGATCAGATATATATATATATATATATATATATATATATATATATATATATATAAATTATAAAAGAACAAATTTTCAAAATATCATTTTAAAAATTAAAGTGCCAAAAAGACTTTTTTATGTAAATATGAACTGAAATTTATGTATTCCGCGAAAAGTAATCATATGTTTTTATGTTTTTTATGTTATACATATCAGACATGGATTGATTTGACACAATAGACCTTGTTAATATTGAAATTCTTGAAAATGGTAAATTAAGAGGAAAAAAAAAAAAGAAAGAAAAAAGTTATAGCGCGTGCTGCAAAATTCCTTATTCGGTTACTTTTTGAACATGGTATAGTTCTTCTATTTCTTTCATTTGTAACCTCTGATTTTTGTGCAAGGCTTCAAAGATACAGAAAAATACTACTAATTTACACATATGGGAATGTTCATCAGCTGTCGTTTAACATTCTGTGAGATTTTAGCAAACTGCAATGTTACCAATGTTAGCAGAAGGGTCACTTGGTATGTGTTTTAGAGTTTTTGCCATACACTTCTAGAGCCTTGATTCATATAGATAGCTACAAAATGATTATGTTGTTTCTTGTCTGAATATAAACTCTCTACAAGTCATAATAGGCTTTGACCCTTCTTTTCAATCACAAAAAAATTCAACTAGTAAACGCAAAGTTGCAGATATGAGCTGCTCCGTATTAGCATTGTTAATCACCCATATTAAAGGGGCGGGGGAGAAAAAGTAACATGATTTTATTTCATTGATTTGAAGTTTCCTTCAGGAGTACACAAGATGATCATTCCTAATTAGTGTACAAAGAATGCTGATATATCTTTAAGCTGAAATGACTGAATAAACTAAATCAATCCAAAATATGGACTTTAGCTGCTATTTTATTGCTGCATTTATAAACAAAATCATCGCGCCAGTACCTCAATCCAACCATTAGCAAAAGCAATGGCTAAGATAACAAATGGAGTTGACATGCCAAATATGATAATGTAAGGAAGAGGTGTCTTCATAGGATATTCTTCTTCCCTTTCTCCTGCTGTTTGACAATATCTGCAATTTCACACTAATTACCATTAATGAATATTTCTTCTTCTTTGGTTACGAATTTCTTCTTCCCTCTTGGCTTAAGTTCTCCATCTCCTCCACCTAAAAGTATCAATAATCAAAACAAAGAATTAGTGAGAGCTAGATACTATGTTCAATAATCAAGTGTCTATCTTGTATTATTAGAGTTTCAGGCATCAAACCCTAACCCAAAAAATTTGAATGAAACATTACTCAATACCAATCAATCCTTTTCTTTGATGAACTAATAGTGTAAGATAAAGGAGGTAATGGTGATATATTGAGCAGGAAAGGTATTTGAGTGCTGAGATAAGAAGAGAAAGCCAGCTTCACTGCCATTTTCAAAGAGCTTGCAAGCTATGTTCGCCCATTAATTCTTTCAAGTTATTATGTATTTTTCACTTGATTCGAAGAAGAAATGGAGAGCAATTAATATTTGCAATTCAGAACACTAACCTTATCCAAACCAACCAACATGGTCAAGTGACCCGTTTCTCCCCCTTACAGAGATTTTAAAAAATAAAAAATCTTTCTTCATTATGTGTGGTAACCAATTATTGGCTCTCTAATAGGGTTGGCAGCAAGCAGGTACCCGCAAAAATAAACTTCCCAAATCTGTTATTAATTTAAGTACCCGAATCTAATAAGAAATAAATCAGTAATACCCAAACCCGTTTAGAAATACCCCCATACTACCCGATTCCATTTAAATACCTACTTAATCACAAATTTATTCAATCCATGAAATTTAAACCTGCATGAAACCTGAATCCAAACCCAAAATGCAACAAAAAAAAAAAAAAGCATAAAAAATACATTAAAATTCAACTACAAAATAATAAAACAACTTAACCTGTAATATTCTCAACCACAGTGCATAGGAATATTAAAATAGAACAAAAGAATTGAAATTCAAATCAAAATCTCAATTAAACAATTTGACAATCAAACATCTATTAAATTTCAATAAGAATAATATCGACATATTTATCTCATTTCTACTGCTATCTTCACAATCTATACTCTCAAATGTTGACATTATATTCTACAAAAAAAAATCCATGTTTAGATTAATATATTTAAAATAGATAACATATTTAAATAGAAAAAGAAAACCAACAACAATGTAATATAAAACGAAAAGGCAAATTAGAATATCAAATCAACTAGTTAGTTAGGCTTTAGCTAATTTAAAACTAACTACGGCAAATTAAACTAGCTACAATTAAGTTTGGAGATAATAAACAAGTTTGTAAATTAAACTAAAAATTCAAAGTCTAGCAATATGACTAAAACACCTAAATATTTAAGCTATCCAAGTCAGCCGTATATCCTTCTTAAAAAGAAAAATTCAGCCCTATAAAAAATCACAAATACTAAAAAAAAATATAACTTAGCCCTATACAAAATACAAAATATTAAACCATGTGTTTATTCTCCAATGCGATTTGTGTTATTGCCTTTAAAAGTATATTTCTAAATAGATTTGTACAAATATCTCATGGTAAAAAAAATAAAAACAAGAACAAATTAAACCTGTGAACATGTTTTGCTTTCACATTTTGTACAGAAGGCAGATTCCTTTTAACATGTTTTGCTTATCAAGTTTGATATTTGTAACTAACGTCATTTGCAATATCAAATTTGAAATTTGAAACCCTCTTATTGAAAACCAAACAAGCGAAGGAAACTAAGAAAAAGAAATGCAAAAACTAAACAATTGCAGAAAAGGCACATACCAAGATAACCCACAAGGTAATTTCTCAAGACTCCCTTTAATTTCTCAGCCTTCAACAATACAGTCACACAAAACACCACCTGCAAAAAATGGAAGCAACCATTACAATAATACCCAAAATAAATTAGGCAAACATTGATAAATAAGAGTATCAACCTTACCATGAAAGCAAGCTTCCCATAAAACAAATCTGGTCAAAACATAAATTTGAAAGTGTAACAAGCTTAGTAATAAACCATTTTGAAATGTAGACCTTGAGGACTTTACATTGACTACACTCTTTGTTCATGCTCTAGGTTCTTCATCATCGAAGTCAATTGAGGCCCTTTTCAATTTCTAATGCATCAAGTGTTTAGATCCAGGTTTGATCTACCAGTAGCTTCAAGAACAGAGCCAATATGTCAATTACCAGTAGTCCGCACAAGAACAAGTACCATCCACAAAATGATGAAATCTATTTGAATCTCGTAACACTACTTGACGGGCAACAACTTTTGATATGTATTTAAAAGCAGAGTGACAGTCACCACATATCCGTAGGTTTTTCATTATCCTAATTGGCAAACCTAAATTGCGAGTGAGGACAAAAGCAACAGCAAGTTTCTCACTGTGATAGCTCAGGAGTTCTTCCTGGTTCTCTGGTTCAAGATCATACAATGCAAATTTTGTCTCAGGCACATATCCTGCATCCTTAATTTTTCTGTTCAGTTCCTTGAGCTTTTTGTAAATTAAATCTCTTTCTGGGTGTAATTTATCCCCAGCCACAAAAACATGGACCCCATCCTTCATGGTTACCCAACTGCATCCAGCTTCCTTCTTCACTGCTGCCTCTCTCATTGCCAGTCTAGCCTTTGCCATGTCCTCCCACTTCCTTGCTGAAGCAAACATGTTAGAAAGAAGAACATAATTCACGGCATTTTGAGGTTCCAAATCCATAAGCATTTCAGCGGCTCTTTCACCTAACTCAGTCTTATGACGATTTGCTCGGCAGCAAGCGCCTAAAATTGTCCTCCAAATAAGAGCATTAGGTTCGACTGACATTGTATCAATTAATTTCTCTATCCTATCAAGTTCACCTGCCCGTCCAAGAAGATCTACCATGCATGAGTAATGCTCTATCCTAGGAACCAATCTATATTCTTTGGTCATGGATTTGAAATGCTTGTATCCTTCATCAACCAAACCAACATGACTACAAGCTGAAAGAACGCCAACAAAGGTGACATGATCTGGTAATTGATTATCAAGCTTCATTCGAGTGAAAAGTGTCAGAGCCTCATTTCCACATCCATGACGTGCATAACCTGAGATCATTGAGTTCCAAGAGTACACATTCCTCACAGGCATCAACTCAAAAAATCTTGATGCATAATCTATCCTTCCACATTTTGAGTACATGTCAATAAGTGCACTCCCAACCACAACATCAGATTCTAAGCAAGCTCTTACTGCACAGGCATGGACTTCCATGCCGCACTCTAATGTTGCAACAGAGGCACAAGCACTAAGAACAGTGGCAAAGGTGAAACAGTCCAATCGCTGACCCTTTTGCATCATACGCCAGACCAGGTTCATGGCCTTGGGCAAGAATTCATTGTGTATGTATCCAGAAATCATGGAATTCCAACTAACTTCATCTCTTCTTTCAGACATTCTAGAGAAGATTTTCTCACAATAATCCATTTCTCCACACCTGCCATAGCAAGCAAGAAGTGCATTCTCAATAGCACTGTCATCTACAATGTTGAATTTCAGCATTAGCGCATGAATCTGCTGGCTCAATCCAATCTGTGAAAGAGATGATGTAGCTGCTAGAATGTTTATGAAGGTCACCCTGTTAAGACTCCATCCAGCTCTCATCATCTTCCTAAAAAATTCTACAGCCTCTAGAATAGATACCTCTGAATCAGCCAATGCTCCAATTACTGTATTCCATGATACTTGATCATACCCCAGCATTAAGGAGAAAACTTTCTGACACTCAGTAAGATATCCAGTTTCAGCATATAATGCAAGAAGCGCATTTGAAACTGAAACATCCAAATCAAGTCCCAATTTAAGCCCCTCACTGTGTATTTGCTGGCCTAATATGATTGACCCCAAGCTAGCACATGAGCTTAAAGAACTTATCAATGTGAAATTGGAAGGTATCAATCCAATTCTCCTCATCGCATGGTACAACATGATTGCATCTTCAAAATAGTCATTTTGGTCAAGACCAGAAATGATGGAATTCCAGGAGACTGAATCCTTCTCAGCCATGAGCCTAAAAACTGATCTAGCATCATTAATAGCACCACATTTGGCATACATATTAATAAGTCCATTTCCAATAGCAATCTTGATGTCATTCAATCCATTTCGGATTGCAAATCCATGAACCTGCTTGCCCTTTCTCCTCCCTTCCTCTGACGTTGCAAATTCAGCAAATGCACTTAATAAAATAACATATGAATCAAGATTTATATCAACCAAATTTCTCATCTCCATGAATACTTCAGCAGCTTCTTCTCCACACCTCTGCTTCACCAATCCAACCATCAAGCCATTTGCAGAGACTGCATTTCTCACACTCATCTGCTCAAAAATCTTCATAGCATAATCAGACAATCCAAACTTTGCAAAACCACTAACTAAAGCACTACCCACATAGAGATCCGAGAGAAATCCAGATTTCATAACCTTTGTTAGCATCTGCTCCAACAAATGCAAACCAGAATTGATGGCAGACCTAGCTGCAGTTATCAAGCTTCCAAATGTATACTCATTTGGTTTAAAATCGAACCCAAAACCATCTCTCTGCATGCTAGAGAATATTTCAAAGGCAGAAGCTGCATATCCTCTTTGAGAATAAACTGATATTATAGAATTGCACGATATCGAATTCATAACATTTATTTCATCAAAAACACGACGAGCAAAGTCAACAGAGCCCGTAGTATTTCCATACATTGATATCAACACATTTGACAAAATCACATCACCTGCATAGGGAGACTTCAAAATCATCCCATGAATTTGCATCCCAAGTTTAAGCTCCTTGCAAGCTTGAAGAGCACCACCAAAAGCAAAGCGATTAGGCAAACACCCTTCAGAAATCATCCCTTTGAAAGTCTCACATGCCTCCTCAGGCATGCCATTGTGGGTATACCCCGAAATCAAACATGCCCACGTAACACCATTCTTTTCTGGCATTTCATTGAACAACTTACTAGCTGACACCAAATCACCACTTCTAACATAACCATTAATAAGGGTATTGCATAAAAACAAATCACTATCAAACCCATACTTAAATATCTTCGAATGGAACTGTCTAGACTCCTTTTGGCAACAAGAATCTTTATATGTATGAATCAAATCTTCATATAAATCAAAAGAATTCCAATGCGGGTCATGTGGCGAAATGGGAGTATTTTCTAGGTAAGATTGAGATAATTTATAATGATTGACCAACTCCTGCAATGGAATTCGGGTAAGACCAGGTTTAATAAACGGATTGTTATTTTGGAGTTTCAAAAGAAAAGGGGATTTATTATTGTCCAGCAGTGGTGGTGATGGGAGCAGAGGTGAGGCAGCAAAAGTAGTGAAGGAAGGGTTTGAATTATAAAGAACTCGATTTTTACTGTTGGAAGTGAAGAAGCAACGAAACATAGTATCATTGAATAACCTACAAAAATCCATGACACATATAATTCAATTTCACTTCATATAATGCAGTTCAAACATAAAAGTTAGACAAACATTCAGATGACTTTTCAATAGTCTAATAAACAACAGTTCGATAGACTTTTCAATTTCAATATACAAAATTCACAAACCTTGATTGTCAAGTTGCCTGGTTAGACTTATAGCCACTCCATAAATGAACAGAGTCAAAAATTCAACAATCTTTGGCCTCATAATTCACATTTAAAGACCGAGACACAAAAATATGGGCATTTCAATATGCAAATTTCCAAAAGAGTAATAAAATACTTAATATTCCATTTGTTCCCAAATACTTGTCACATTTGAGTTAAGAAAACCATTCAATTTGTCCAAGTTACAATGAATTACTAGTAATTTTTAACTATATGAGGCTTAATTTGTCTAAGTTATAATAAATTATTGAGGAAATGAAGCAATCACTATTGGTCATATACAAAGGGTAAAAATGAAAAAAATAATTTATTATTTACATAATCCAATGTGACAAATATTTAGGAACAGAAGAAGTAGTATTTCAATGTACATTAAATGTAGAAGTTCATCAAGAAACATAACTACACAACTGAATTAGATAGGAAAGAGAGCGGAAAAAAAACTATTTCGAACAAAGGGGGAAAATTTACCAGACATAAAAGAATTTAAGTATTCCAGAATTATTGATTGATAAAGAGCATTCATTTCTTTTCTACAATTGTTTATTTTAGCCTTTGATGCAAAGCAAATCAAGGAAAACAGGTTATGTAGTTATGTACTTAGAATAATAGATTATGCTTCACTTGCATTAATTGAATCATGAAGCAACCCATTAAGCAAATTCTAATAAACTATGAATCCGGGTTAGTTGGTGGGATTCTAACAAATTAAACCCACAGATTCATGGAGAGAAAATGAGTGAGTACCTTAAACCTCATCAAGGCCGACGGAGATAGTAGCCGGCTGCTTCCGGAGCTCAAATAAAGTAATCCTTGCTGTACGTAGATAAAAAACCACCCACTGGGTTTTAGAGGCGAAAATGAAAAACCCATATGTAAAACACAAGAATAGGGGCTTTATGCGATTACTAAATCTGGGTTTTACAATGAAACTAAGCATTCCCATGTAACACCATTCTTCTCTGAAATTTCATTGAATAACTTACTAGCTAACACCAAATGACCACTTCTAACATAGGCAGATACATCAAAAGAATTCCAATGCAGATCATGTAGCAAAATAGGCATATTTTGTTGATATAATTGATAATGATTGACTATGAAATTTGAGTAGGATGTGGTTTCATAGACAGATTTCTATTTTGGAGTTGGAAGAGAAAAGTGTATTTGTGATTCTCAAGCAATGGTGGTGATGATGGTAGAATGATGCAATGTAAGTAGTGAAGGAAGGGTTTGAATTACAAAGAACTTGTTTTTTGCTATTGGATATGAAGAGGCAACAAAATATAGTACCTATGATACAAATAATTCAGTTTCACTTCAAATAACGCAGCTCAAGCACAACTGGAGATGGCAACAGGGCGGGTACCCACTAGAAATAAATTACCTGAATCCGAATCCATTATCAATTTAAATATCTGAATCCGTTCTAAATCCATTTAGAATTACTCGTATACTACCCTAACATATTTAAATACCTGTTTAATCACAAATTTATCCAATCTATGAAACCCAAACACCCGCATGAAACCCGAAGTTCAACAAAAAAATGTAAAAAAAATGTATAAAAAATGAATTGAATTCAACTTCAAAATAATAAAACAATTTAACCCGTAATATTGTAAAACAACAGTCCAGAGTAATATTAAAATAAAACAAAAGAATTGAAATTCATCCTAACTAAATAATTTAAACCAATATCTCAATTAAACAATTTGACAATCAAACATCAATTAAAATTCATTTACGATAATAACAATAACTAACTAAAAATCAATTCAAATATAATAATACTAAATTATAATATATTATCATATAATGAGAACTAAATCTACATACAACATTATAAAAAGTATCTCAATAAAAAGAAATTACTGAATTAAAAAGTACATTAAAACAGAACAACCATACAACAAAAACATAAGAAATTTTACATAAACATAATATTCTTAATTCAAACATAATTCTTGAGCTCCTCTTATTCAAGAACCAAGATTGCAAGGATTAACAATCAACATCATCTTCTTCTGCACAAAACACATTTGACTCCGCACATGAACAAGAATCTGAAAAATAAATAAATAAAAACTTTGATATTATAATAAAATTTGAAAATTTTCCTATCTAAAATTCAATGAGTTTAGTAAATTCCTATCCAAAAGCAACAGTTTACTTGGAGCAAACTAAACTAGCAAACTCAGTTTGATAAAAAAAAAACCAACAGTTTACTTGGAGCATATTAAACTAGCAAATTCAAAGTATAGCAATGTGACTAAAATACTTACATGTTCAAGCTATCCAAGTCAGCCCTATATCCTTCTTAAAAAAAAAAAAAAAAAAAAAAAAAAAAAAAAAAAAATTCAGGTCTATATAAAATCACAAAATACTAATCCCAAATATATATATAACTGTAGCAGCAGAAAACCAAACTTTATGAACAAATCATTCTCAGTATACCACAAGTATATGCAAATAATCTCATTCTCAGTATCTCTACACAATCTTAATCATTATTAACAAACCACACATGTCAAAATTCACTCATATAGTCACAAATTGGTTTATATTCACCATCCTTTTGTCTTTTAATATATATATTTTTTCAACAAAGAAAACGTGCACAAACCCACAAACGAAAAAATAAAACGATAAACATATATCTCTCGGCTGAACCCACAAATTGATTCAGCAATATATTCAACAATTCCTGCTCTTTGTCTGTTTTTATGTATTATATATAAAAAAAAAAAAAGGAACAGGAACGAAGCAAAGGAAAAAAAATGAGGACACAAATTAATTCAACAAAATATTTAACAATTCCTCCTCTTCGTCTGTTTATATGTATTTATATAAATAAATAAAAAAGGAAAAGGAAAAGGGACAAAGCAAAACGAAAAAGAAAATAAACTGAGCACGAAATAAACAAAAAAAAAAAAAAAAAAAAAAAAAAAAAAAAATAAAAAAAAAAAAAAACGGGAAAATAAACGATTTAAAAGAAAACGGCAAAAACAAAACCCAAAAAAAAAAAAAACCCCCCACCAAAAAAAAAAAAAAAAAAAAAAAAAAAAAAAAAAAAAAACAAAACAAAAACGAACCTGGCACTTATACGCTTGAAGAGCACGACTGCTGCGGAGGCGACGGTAAAGAACGAAAGAAAGACTTGCGGTCTGTGGCTGTAGAAGGAGAGAACGAGCGGCGCAGGGAAGGGAGAGAAGAGATCGCTTGACTTTGATTTGAAACAAAACGACGTGGTTTGTTTGTGGAAATGAACTTCCTACGTCACAAAGTAGTTATATTATTATTATTATTATTATTATTATTATTATTATTATTATTATAGCTATTAATTAAACCATTATAATTTTATTTCAATATTATAATAATATTATTGATATTAAATAAAATATTAAATTCAATAAAATATTAAAAATTAATATAAAAAATTCAGAGCTAATTTAAGTGTGAAGGGATGAAGGAAGAGATGAATGTTTAATTTTTATTGTGAAATAAGTGTAATTGCTAAACTAAAATTAAAGGGAGAGTAAAGACTGGGTAAAGAGATATGATATATATAAATAAAAATAATCATAACAATCATTTTCATAGAGTGGTGAGTTACTTGATGTAGTTTTATTTTCATCTTCTTGAGATACTTGACGAATTATTTCTTGTAGTGTTTTCTTGAACTCCTCAATTGAACTAGTAAGAGCAAGGGCGGCTTACCACTAGCTTTTATCTATTAGAAAATCTATATTTTTTGGACTTTTTGCCAAAGATAGATATTATTTTGAACTGAAATATCTTCGTACGGCTTGAATATAGATTTAAGTTTGGTTGTAGTCCTTCCACCATTTATTACTGAAGAATCTGACCAACATATGAGGAAAAGGTAGAGGTTGAATTTGTTTGATTTGATAATTACAGGATAAAATCCATGGAATTCGAAATGTAGCCGCAAATGAGAGTAGTTTATCTTGTCTAAAATTGGTTGATTGCTTATCATAAAGCTCAAAGTCTTGAAGAATTTTTATAGGAAAAGTTTTAATTGAACATCCGAAATACTTGAACTATTCTTGAAACCAAAAAGAAAACTTTGGCAATTGAACCTCATAGAATCATTATAAATCACGAATAAGTATGGTTTCTTAAGTAAAATATATTATACCAAGCTTTTTTATAATCTTCATAGTTAAAAGAACTTGTCACAAAGTTTTGGCTAAATTTTCTTTCAGTATAAGGATTCTGATTCCAGTCTAAGAGAGAAAAAATCTTTTGTGTTTGAACTTTCAAATACAAAATCTTTTTAACATTTGTTAGATTATGGATATGTTCCAGAATTATAGAATCAGTATCGATTAATATTGTTAGCCAGAACAATTTTACCATGTTATAATATTAGAATTAATTTGTTTTTAGATGATAATTATCATTGTAACAGATTTATTTTTATCACTTTGTTAGAGTTAGAGATAATGTTAAATAGATTTATCCTTATCACTTTGTTAGATTAGAGATAAGGTTAAATAGATTTATCTTTATCACGATTAGAAAGTATATAAATACCTCTGTACCTGTACCTATACGTATGAGAGTGTGAATAAGAATATTTTCCTCTAGAATTTCTTTCTAAGTTTTCTACAAATAGATTAAAGTTATAATATTTATTTATAAATTTAATATATTACAAGAAATGATATTTCTATGAATTTTAAATTTATATTCATAAGTTTTGAAAAAATTTGATCTGATCGTTAAATTAAATCAATTATTAATTTATAAAAATTAAAATATAGTCAAGAATTGAATTGACCTAAAAAATAAAATCAAAATTTTTTAATTATTTTATATAAATTTAAAGCTAAATCTATAATACATGCATAAAAGTACGAATGAGGGGGGAGCATTTAGTCTCCAAAATACTTATACGTATTCTAATTGATAAAAAATATTATTAAGAACAATTTAGTCTGAATAGTTAAGTTGGGACCACATTATATTTATTTTCCTATTCTAATAATTATTATAATTAAAAATTTATTTTTTAATACGATTCTAATTAGAAATTTGTTCTATCATACTACTATATATAGATGTTTAGTTTTGATTATTTTTCGCTACTAATAATTTGTTACTTTTGCTATTTTGAATTGAAAGTATTAAGTTTGCGATCATGTCTTCTTCTTGTAGTAAGTATTAACTTTCTTTATTTATAAATTAATAGAACAATTGTTATTTATATTTATTATAATTTTTATATCTATTTATTTCCTTTTAAAGTTATAAATTAGAAAGTATACACAAAATATTTTTCTTCTGGCCTTATGAAGCCAAGATGGACCTGAGTCCTCTTTTCTGCTGACTCGAGCTCTAGGGGACACTTGGACTTCTTGATGCTCTGCATTATAATATAATAAATCATAAACAAAACAATTATACTAGTGGTTATGCATAAGAACTACATAATACATAATCCTTCAATCAAATAATTCCAACATTATCTCTAACAGAAGTTGGAGAAATTAGAATTTACTATGAAATTGAATTTAGTAATCCTTATTATTATATTTTTTGTATTATTTTTTTACAGCATATGATTAAATATTTTTTTTTAGCTATTGTTACAATAATACACTTATAGTAATATTGAATATATTCAAACTGTTAACAAGTAAGAATGATATTTATTTTAAATATTTTATATAATATTAGTGATTAGTTGTTGTAATATTTTTAATTAGATATATAATATCTATGAATAGTTTTGTAATGTATTTTAATTTATTTTATAGGTATAATGTCCATTTCAATATAATTGATGCATATAATTAACCTTTGAAATAAATAAAAAAAATTATATAACGAGTACAAATAACGGATATCTAACGTGCAATGCACATTCTAAAAAACTAGTTAACTTAAAAGTCAAATTTAATCTGTTTTTTTTTATCCTAGTAAATAAATTAGGATGAAATTGAGATTTGTTCTTCCTTTTTTCTATTCAATCATGCAGGAAGCAGAAATGGAGTGCTCGACACAGCTTCTACAATTACTTTTTAAATAATAATAATTGAACCAAAAAGTATATAGTAATAACAATATTTATTAATATTAGGATTATTATTATTAAGGAATCATAATAGTTTAAAATAATTATTGATTCAATAAGCAAACATTTTTCTGTTTCAATCAAATTATTTATTCCATTACTGTGCACGGAGGACAAGGTTTTTTCTTTCTAAAAAAAATTATTGAATAGAATTATAACTGTAATTATAATTATAAGATTTTATTAAATACTTCAATTTGCAAAATTAGATAAATTAAACATAATTAAAAAGTTAAAATTTTTGTATTATTATTTTAAAAGTCATGCTAACTGCATATAAAAATCTACATTTTACAGATAAAAATCAAAAATTTTAAAAATTATTGATATTAGTATCCAAAAATGTGTAGCATTATTAAAATTTACAAATTTAAGTGCACGATAAGTCATTTTTTAAAGTAAAACTATTGTATATTATTTAATTTAATAAATTATTTTATTTGTAAATAGTCTTAAATAAAGTGATTCCATAAAATTATTAATTTGATATTTTTTTTTAATAATTCTATTCTTCAACTCTAGGATTAGCGTTTGAATAACGGTAATATAAATAAATCAATCACCAGCTAATAATTAATAGTTATGGTGTGTTGTAGTCTATTTGATCTTATCATCAAATAAAAAAAAAGCTAGTCTTTGTATCTTTCCGTGTGGTTCATAATGTTATTTCCGTTAATTATACTTTTATAGATAAAAAATCAATTAATAGTTATTAATTTTTTAATGGCTAGCTCTTAACAATTTTATGATTGATCATTTGTTGAATAAGGTCGAGTCCATGACATTTGAGTTGAGTCCCATTTTGGGTCAAAGTCCAAATTATCAACCCAAAACCGCTTATTTTATTTTATATACCACATGGCTCATGTGCATTATTGACCATTTCTTTAAAAAAATGGTTTAAGATATAAAAATTCACCTGTCATACCTTCAGGGAATGTGAGGTTCATGGGCTTGCTCAAGATTGCCAACTCTTACATGACGGTCAATTTTTACCATTGACAAGTGGCAGGTATTCTGTTGCATATGCAATAATACGATTGAAGAAATTTTATAATCAAAAAGAGTTTGACCTGACAATTTTTTTAATTAAGATTTAATTTTTCATTATATAAAATGAGTGCAAAATATTTATTAAATTTAATAATTTGAGTCAATTAACGTGTCTGATTTGTTTTTTTATTCATGTGGAGAGTAAGATATCTCAAGTTTGAATCATCTCAACGACTGTAAGAGTCTCATCAATTAGAGTTGAACATAGTTTGATAAAATCGACTCATTTGGATTTAGATTTTAATATATGCAGTTTGGTTTTAGTTTTGATAAAAACTAATTTTTTTTGTTTGAAAACTACATACAGATTATGAGATACAGATAAATGTGTTTGTATATTTTTATATAAGAAGTTTAATAATGAATCACTTATAAAAAAATATAATTTTGATTTGAAGCATTTGATTAAGTTGAGAAATATAATATTTGTGTCATAGACAATCACTTACTCCACTAAATGGTTATTCATGCCACCATTTGACTTCATGGTCTTTCTATAAACCAATCTGATTACCTTTAAATCTTTTTTTTTTTATTGGATATGAGATCTGTGCCTTTTTTTGCATACTATCTAGACAAAATCATTATAATAGTAATAATAATAATTCAAAATTAGATTTGAAAATAAAATCTCAAAATAAAAACAACAATAAATCTAATTATTTAGATGATAATAATTTAAATATATAAATAAGTCAAATCTGTAAACAGATATAAGAATTATTTGCCAAAAAAAGAAAAGGGTTACTATCAACCGTCGGGTGAAAAAAAAAAGAGAGATTTTAAATTTTAAATTATGAGAGAGAGGAGGGGAAAAGAGGCGTTAAAATTTGAAAATATACTAACCATTTGAATTATACATATAAATAATTTTTTCTATACTGAATGTATAGAACCTACATGAAAAAATAGATTTTTTTTTTTTTTCCCTTTGTAGTTAAAAATTTTTTTTAAAAAAAGTTTAAGCTTTTATAGTTTGAAAAATTGAAACTTTTTCACCTTCAAATAAATCAGATAACCCAAAACATTCAAAATGAATGGACGTTTAATAAAAATATAATAAGCCGCCATCAATTAATTAGTCATGTTCATGTCTCGTAAGGCCTCTCTCCGCCGTCAACGACCTTCTTCCGCCGTCAAATAGCCTCCTGACCAATAACCGTGTCCATGGTTCTATCGGGATTTATTGATTACATAATTAAATTTCGTCTCAATTGAAGCAAACTATTTATGTTACAAGTAAAAAGAAAAAAAATTGAGAAATTGGAAAAGGAACATTCATAACAAAAATTAGTTGCACTATGGTTAAGTTTTTCTCTGTTCTTCTTTATTACACAGAACATCAGTATCGCTTATTGCAAAACTAATATTTGGAAAAAAAAAATGATAATGTTGTAAATGAATTGAACTTTTATTTATTTAAATAATAAATAAAAAATTTTCTGAAGTTAAAGTTTTATATTAAATAATATATCCAAAAATCAAACTTATGTATTTAATTTATTAATAGATTTTTTTGTTCAATTTTAATTAGGTTCGGGCCCGGTCGGGTTCCAGTTCGATTCCGATTAGGTTCTTAGTAAGAACCAGATTCAGAACTGAGACATAAATTTTTTTAGCTCCAATTCTAATTTTAATTCTCAAAAAATGATTCTTTTTCAGTCCCATTTCGATTCTAATCAGTTCTGTGATTCAATTCAGATCCCTAAAACTATGCACGACCCTATGAACTTAGGTTAAAAATGAAAGGGATTTCTCACCTTTATAAACAAAAATTAAAAAAAATTTGAAATTGTGTAATAGAACAAAAGAAATAATTGATAAGCTTTTAATAAACTATTAACAAAATGTTATATACAAAATAATAGTGAATACCCTTTGATAATTATTATGAATGATATTTTCCATTGTTTTTCTTAGTGTCTGTTCGGCAATACTAGCCGTTATAAGTAGTTATTATCTGTTAGCTGTTTATGTAATTATTAAAAATAAAAGTATTTGGTAAAAATATATGTTTGCTTAGCTATTAGAATTAAAATGATAAAAAAAGACATTAAAATGTTTATCTAAAATTTTAAATTATGGACATAGAAATGAAATGGACTGATGAATAAAAAATAAGTATATAAAACAAGTGTTTTGTCTTCTTTTTTAAATTATTATCATTTTTTTATATTTCTTATTTCAATTTTTTCTATAGCAAAATATTGTTCTTAAAAATAAAAATGAAAAGACGAGAAATTTTTATTTTTCTAATTTTGACAACATGCTTTTATCTTTGTTTTAAAACCATAGACATAAAATAATTAAATTATTAAAATGACATATATTCTTTTGAAATTTGGAAAAGAAAAATTAAACGAATAATAAGAGTGTTATAATGAGTAGAATTGTAAGCATTAAAAATAGGAGGGAAAATAAATAGATAAAAGCGTTAAAAAATAAAATTTCAAGCGCTCCCTAAATTTTAATAGCTATTATAAATATTGAGTTACTAAACAATCTAATCAATAAATATGGTGTTTTGACTCTTGTCAAAAAATATTGAAAGCTTTCTGAAATGCTGTTGTCGAACAGGCTCTTAAAATGACCTTACATATCTTTTTTATTAATAATAATGGTAGTACGTTGATGTAGGTGGGGTGAGACCACAAGTGGTGGCAATAGTCAAGACATTGTCAATTGCAACCATAAGGTGCTGGTGATGTTAGACTGGCGGTGACATGATGACAACAAAAACAGCAGTGGCAGTAACAATGAAAGAGGTAGGAGGTGCTCAATATCTAATTTAATTGTTAAATACATTCATTGGCTCATGTGTTAGTATAAAAAGTCTTTTCCTCATTTCAACTTTTAAAATAATCTTTTGACTCTTTACATTCATTTTTTTTAATAATTTATGCATATCTGGCCAGAGACAAATTACTTGAGTGCAAAACATGCACAATGACATGGAAAAAATCATTGCTTAGGCTATGCATAAATTACAAAAGAAAAAAAAAACGGTGCAGGTGACCAAGAGGCCATTTTAAAAGTTGAGATTGTCAAAAGATTTTTTTGTATAAATACATGTAGCAATGGATGTTTTCTGCCATTATTTCACAAATGACGTGATATATAAAATCTGCCACATAAGACAATTACGTGGAAAAAGACCACTACTCGGGTAGTGCATAAATTACAAAAAAAAAAAAAAAAAGAGTCTAAGATTCAAAAGGTCATTTTGAAAGTTAAGATTGTCAAATCACTTTTTTGTATAAGTACATGGGACAATAGACGTATTCGACTATTATTTCAAAGATAATATGACATATAAAATTTGCCACATAAGACAACCTTACTAGACTTAACTCGCTAATTTGACAAGTGTATATCGCGTCCTAATTTCTTATATGGTCATGCGTGTATAAATTATAAAAAAAAAAGTCTAGAGAGCCAAAAAGTCATTTTGAAAGTTAAAGTGGCAAAAAAACTTTTTTTGTGCATTGATGTATTCAGTCATAATTTAATTGTTCAAGTTTAACAGAAAAATCTTACGAAACTCTCAGTTTTAGCTTATATATGAAAAATATTAATTTGATAAGTGGTTAGTTAAACTTTGCAACAATCATTCTCGCATTGTTTAACTATCTAATAAGTATTTAGTTAATTTAATTTTATAAATTAAGGTAACGGTCAGAGTGAATCCTTTCATTTCAAATTTAATTTAACAGTGCATTTATGCAAATTTAAGTGTTTAATATTTAAAAGTTGATGGTATTACAAAATTTTTCGTGAAAAGGATGAGTCAATTTATATATTGAGCCATTAAAAAGATGATCAAGGTGTAAAAATAACAAAATCGATAATGGTAGCAATAGCTACAATGCTAACAATAGAACTATTTTTTTTTTGTCTATAGCTACAGGGTCCATATAAGGGTGACTCTCCAATGTGTCAATTTCCATACCTAAGACTCGAACTCAAGATTTTGATTAAGGGAGAAGGAGTTCCAACCAATGTTAGTTAAGAATAGAGTTAATTGTCACAACCTATGTCAGCTAGTATTAAAAACTTAAGCAAGTGTAAGGTTGAATGTACCATTACTCTAAAAATCACACTGAACCAGTCAGTTCAACTCATTTAGCCGATAATTAAATTGAGGACTGGTTCGAATTTTGCATAAAATAACCATTCTCACATTTTTAACTATTTAATAAGTGTTTAGTCAATTTAATTTTATAAGTTGATGTATTCAATAGGTTAATTAAAGCATTTAACAGTACATTTTTGTAAGTTGAAATGTTTAATATATTATGTAAAAGTTTATGGTGTCACAAAATATTTCGTGAAAATTATATAGGTCAATTTATATATTGAGCCGTTAAGAAGTTGATCAAGGTGTAAAAATAACAAAATCGATAATGGTAGCAATAGAATTAATTTTTTTTCCTATAGCTACAGGGTCCATATAGGGGTGACACTCCAATATGGCAATTTACATACCTAAAACTTTAACTCAAGACTTTAATTAACGGAGCAGGAATTCCAACCAATGTTGGTTAAAAAGAGAATTAATTGTCACAGCCTATGTCAGCTAATATTAAAAACTTAAACAAAGTTTATCATTGTTTTAAAAATCACACCGAACCAGTCGATTCAATCCATTTAGTCGATAATTGAACTATGACTGGTTCAAATATTGCATAAAACAAGCATTCTCACATTTTTCAACTATCTAATCAGTGTTTAGTCAATTTAATTTTATAAGTCGAAGTGTTTAATAGGTTAATTAAAGAGTTTAACAGTGCATTTTTATACATCAAAATTAAATTTAATTAAATTATAACATTCTCAGAGTTACTTTTGAAATTCAAATTTGTATTTTTAATATAATTTATTTCTTGGTATATAATGAAGTCTTAAAAGAGTTTTATTCTTAATAAAAATTTATTATTTTTTACTTTTTTTTTTAGTAAATTAATTAATAACCACTGTCACTTTAATTTAATAAGAAATTTATATCTCCCTTACAATAACAAATGACCTCTTGATTAAATATTTTTAATTTTCTTGATATTTTTTATTTTATATTCTAGATATATTTGACTTGAAAAAAAATAGTGTTTATGAAATTAAAAAAAAATAAAACTATATATTTCTATTTTGGATCATTTTTTAGGTTTCAACTGTTTATGTGTATATTTATATATTCATTTTTCTAATGCATTGAGTAAGTTATACTTTCACTGTAGTCAAAAATGATTATCATTATTAGTATAAATCATTTCTCATTTCTTTTCTTTTAGATACCAATAAAAAAATTTATTATTATTTTTCATTATGGTTATATATAGATATTAATTTGATATTGAAATTAAGAGTTAAAGATTGAGTAATAACTTAATTTTCTTTTTTAACATCTATCAGAATTTTAAGAATCTATATTTATAAATTAGAAATGAAGGCTTTAAGTATATGGATTAGATTAAATTTTATTTTGAAACCACTTTATTATATAAAAATATAATTAAGTACATAAGAAATAATATTTCATGTAGTTTATACGATAAAATCTAATATAAATTAACCAATTGTATTTATTTTAATCTAAATAAAAATTTATATTTTGATATTATATAAATAAAAAATTTAAAAAATATAATAAGCACTATTAACGTACAACACGGATGCATAAAAAAGAATGGTCACGTTAAATGCATGTTGCTAACTAACACTATGTTTGGGAAAGACAGTAGCTAAATTACCAATCACACTTATATAAAATTCTTTTCCGAATTGACCCCTTTGAACACGTGAAATTATCAAAATACTATTACACTCTGTTTGACTGTAGGTTCTTTTTTTTTTTTTGGAAGGAATCAAAATAGCTGTAGAAAGCAATTTTAACTTTTTTGGAAAAGAAGGAAAAATAATAAATAAAAAAATTAATTTATTTTCACGTTTATTTGACATTGATGGAATCTCTCAATTTAGGATAGAAAATAATGGTAGAACATTGAAATTTCTCCAATTTTTACATAATTACTCAAATACCCAAATTATTTTTAATTAAATATTCCAATCAGAGTGCTAAAGTCGTCAGATAAAATTTTGTTCAAAATCTAACTCTAAACACCAAAATAATATTCAAATCAGAAAATCTCACTTGGACACTACCTTGGATTATGAGTGCATAAAAATGATCAAAACATCTCTTTAAGAAAAATTACTCAATATTTCAAATACTGTTGTAGCATTAAAAAGCTATTTGCACAAAACAGAAAATTCGGTTTTAGGTGCATGAAATGTCTAAAATACCCCCCTACAAGGCAAATGCATAGAACCTGAGGTTTCCATTAGCCCATTAAACCATTTAGTGCTTATGTCAAAATAAATATCATTTTAGCCGTTAAACAATGATAAAAATAAAAAACAATATGCCATTCATTAAAATATAAAACTTAAAGGGGATGTATGAAAAATGATTTGGAAGTTGGATATACCACCGAAGGTTCGTGATTTCTTGTGGCGATCTTTAAGGAATATTCTTACTACTAAGAATTCTTTAAGCAGGAGGGGCATTAATGTTGATGATAAATGTCTGAGAGGGATGATATATATCATGTGCTCTTACACTGTTGGATATCTAAAGAAGTTTGGTGATTTAGGTCCTAACACCTTATTTTCAAATTTTATTTTGCAGGTATTACCACACAAAGGAAAGGGAAGTGCTGAATTTCTAACTGTTCTTTGCATGGAAGATTTGGTATGCTAGGATCATGCTTCTGTGAGAACAAAAATAAAGTACTGGTGGAGATGTTACTGCTACTGCTAGGCATTACATTGACGAGTGGAAGCGGTTGGACCACGCAACAGCCTGTTCATCCAAGTCCTTACCTTCGACTTTGCAGAACGAGCATGCTGGATTGGTCCATAATAGCTCCAGTTTTAATCGACACTTTTTTTGTTGATGGTGCACTTTTTGGTACTTTCAGATTTGATAACCTATGGTTATGTGATTGAGGATGGTGAAGGCTGTTTTCAACAGGCTATTTTTCGGATTTCAGGAGGGTGATTGTGATCCAGCTATAGGAAGCAATTGCTCTTCGGTCTTATTTATTTTATGATAGAGATTATTTACCTTTTAACGATTGTATTTTTTCGGATTGTCAAACACTTGCAAATGTTCTCGATTTTTCTCCGTAGATAACATTGAGTTTAGAGCGATTGTTTAAAATTATGCAATTGTGTTAGATAATAGGCTTGATATCAAAGTCAAGTGCGTGAGAAGACAAGCAAATATGAATACTCGTAAACTGACTAGAGCATCTATTTGTCACGCTCATTTTCCAAACAATAATTGATCAAAAAAGCATTCTCCATTCTGCAAATGCAAAATATGACAATATATTTTGGCACGTTTTGTTTTTCCTAGTAGGTGCTATATGAATATTTCCACTTACAAAACGTGATGAATGAGAACCTTAAAATAAAAATAAATAAATAAATATAAATCAGCAGAGTCTGATAGGGTTATGCTCTACTCTGTTCTGATAAAAATAGAAAGAAAACCATGTTCTGGCAACTGTTGATTGAAGAATTCCATCATTAAATTTCTTCAAATGAGGGATCTCTTATATAATAAAAATGAGCTTAAGTCCACAGGTACCTCGAGACCGTCATAATTTTTACCGGTCTGAATAAAATAATTGAAATCCGGCTCATTTTTTATTAAGGCCCGTATTTTCAAAACAGGCTTTTTTATCCGGCCCGTTTTTCATGAGGGCCCACTGCGTGCTATGCTGAGGTTGAATATTAGAGGTTTATTTTTTAAGTAGTTTTTCTGCTGGGCCCATTTTGGGATAAAGTCCGCATGACAGTCCGAACAATCTATTTTACAGTGCTATTTATATATATATATATATATATATATATATATATATATATATATATATTCTGTGGATATAATATTTACTCAACATGGGATCTTTAATAATTTACATATGAAATTCTAAGCAAAAGCCTTGAAATTTTTAATAAATTTGATTAAAAATCATATGAATATTAGAAAATTAATTTGATAAAATGATATATGGGCCAACCAAGATTGACCATGTTTGTCTTCAATATCGATGACAAATCAATTGAAGTTTAATTATAAAATTACCTATTTAAATGTTAGCTCCACTTGATTTGATTTCAACTGTTGTACCTTATTTATGCTATATAGCCAAAATTCTTTAACTATGATATAGTTAGAATTCTATTATTCATGCATTTTTCTTTTCTATCTAGAATTAATTATTTACTGCATGGTATAAATTAAAGTGATATATTAAGATTAGAGTATAAAATTTGGAATGAGGGACTAAAATGCAATTGATTTTGTTTAGTCTAATTTGGATCAAATGATGTAGTTGGAAATGACAATTAGATAAATTTAAACTTTAATTTGATAAATCAATTTACTTATAAACTCAATTAAACTAAAATATCCTAATTAAAAAAAAAATCATAATAAAGCTTAATTTGATAGATCAATATCGCGGTGTAGTTATAACTAAATTAAATTAAAATATCCTAATTGAAATTAAATTAAATCACCCTAATTAAAATTAATATTCAATTCATCTAACTGGACCTTCAAACTCTTTGAAAATTAATATTTTCTTCAAATTCTGGATCTAAATGTTTTATTATCATCTTCTTCTTTTTCCTTTTCTTGCAGCAAAATGTTCACTTCTGTTATTAAATTTCGGTTCAATCATTGATAAATTTTCTTTAGATTTGGTTTTTCTCTTAGAACCCAAATAAAAGAAAATAATCCATTTTCTTCTTTATTGTGCATATAAAGTGCCATGTACAAACACAACCACCCACCAAAGCAGAAAAGGACACCTAAAAGATTGAAAAGGCCAAAAAATAAACAATTCTAGACACTTTTTTTTAGCAATTTAGTATATTAATACAAAGGACTCAAAAAAAAAAAAATGAAGATAAAAAAGGAGTATAGAAATCTAAAAATGGTGTTCTTTTTTACAATTATACTTAATTTTGTCCTTAATCATCAGGATACTTCAATTTGAAATTTTGTAATAATTGAACTCTAATTTAAATTTTATGGTCTTGAAAATGAATAAACAATATAAATATGGGGCCTATGCACTAATATAAGAGTTAAACTAACCCAACCCCAACTCCAAACCATGCTTTCTCCCTCAACCCCAAATTATGCACTTCAGTCCCAAACTCCTCCTTGGTTAGGCATAATCACGATTTTAAAACTGCTGATTTCGATTCTAAAAACATCGATTTTAGTTTTGAAAAAGGTGAAATCGATATTGAACCGCTCTTATACTGTTTTAAAACTATCGGCTCCGCTTCAGTTTTGATTTGAAACCGAATTTAGATTTTTTTTTAACCTTTTTAATTTTTTTAGCTAAATAAGAAAATTAATATTAAATAAAAAAGACTAAAAAAAAATTAATAGTCTTAAAATTTATTAAAAAATTATAACCACACAAAACATAAATTTAAAATTATTTACTAGTATTTAATTTCTATAAATTTAAATTGAGAGACATGTTGAAACATGAACTTATACTCAATTTACATATATTTTTTCAAATTTTCGTACAGTACGTGTCCTCTTAATTAAAATATAAAGAAATCACAATCCACATAATTCGCTTATATTTATTTAAAAAAAATAATAACTCATTTATATTAATTATTGTTATCACCAGATATTCTCGTTGATGACGTATTGGTGTCTATATTGTATAAGATAAGATTTGAATTAAAAATATTTAAATGAAGAATAATTTTTTTTTCTCTTTTTCAAATTGTAATTTATAAGTTATATTTATATTAATAAATTTTAAAATGATGGTAAAATTCATTTAATGATAAAAAATAAAATTAATTTAATAATTAAAAATTATGTGTGAAAATGTGGTATTTTTTTTTTTTAACATTGGAACAATGGATTCAAACTGAAACCGTCAATTTCAATTTTCAAATATAAGAAACTCCAACCGAATCTTAAATCGTCGATTTTGATTATGGTTTGGAGTCTTAAACCGTTGACTATTGTTGGATTCTAATTTTAATTAGTTCAATTTCAGTTAGATTCAAATTTGAAATCAACTGAAATTGAACTGTGATTATACCTATTCTTAGCCTTCTTACCCGTCCCACCACTAACACCCTTCCCTTTCAATACACTGCTACCACACCATTATCCTTTTTCTTCAAACAACAACACAAAATGATTAATGGGATTTACTATAACTATCAAATGATAAATGATTTCCTTAGGTGAATTTCAGTTATTTATATTATCAAATTGTTGTGTTATGATGATTAAATGAATTTACAAGTCGCAAGAGCAATTAAAAAGATTTTGTCATAATTTTCATACTCTTAAGCGTAAAAGCTCGTTATCCATTCACCTAAAAACTCAAAATCTTTAGGGTCCCTTCCTATACCAATGAACATAAAATTTATTTATCTCATCCCAATTCACATTTTGTATTTCTTTTAATCATCAATCTATATGCATGAAGGAAATGTGATTGATGATAATTTTACCTTTATTTTCAAATATGGATACCGATAAAAATATCTCTCTGAATTTGTTCTTCTCCATTATCTGATGATAGCACCACATATTACTATAGAGCGAGCCATTGGCTGTGGAATTAACCGAATCTTCACTCGCTTCAACTTCAAAATCCATATCTATAGTAGTCTGCAAAATAAAATCCCTAAATACACTAAAAATTACTTTACCTATGTGTCATATGCTAAGACATACATGGCAAAGTTTGAGAGAGAGAGGGAAAGGTGCATGTGACTGAAAGAGGGCTGAGAGAAAGGAAGTTGAGAGAGAGACATTAGAAGTCAACAACATGGCGATTGGAATATGGTGGGGAATGGTAAGGCAGATGAAGTTGAGAGAGAGTTTATTTATTATTATTGTAATAGATTATTTCAATGTACGGAAAATATATATATAATAAAAAATGATAATTATCTAAACTATATAGGAAACCAAACCTTCAAATGTGGTGTTAATATATCAAGTAGTTTCAAAATGGGTTGTCCATTTAGGATGATTTTGCAACAAAAAGAAAAGTGGAGGTCTTTTTATATGATTAGCCAGCCAAAATGAAATTCAAATTGAGAGAAAGATATCCAATCAAACAGTGACACCTCACTTAAAAGATCGGACACCTAAAGTTAGAAAAAGCCCTTTGACAATCACATTAGAAGAACTCGGCAGGATTTAACCAAACCATCAAACTTCAACTTCAACTTCATATAAAAGTTCATTTTAACATTTTAGATCTTCGTGCCAAAACCAATTTCAGTTTTCAAAATATCTCGGAGGGACAAACACAGAACAACAAAGCAAAAACTCTGTCATAAGATAACTAATCTCTATAACTAACCTCTCACTTTCCCTCTCTCCACAATGCCGGCTACTGATACAGACTTAGATCTCAATGTATGATCTATCTTCTTCTTCTTCTTCTTCTTCTTCTCTCTGTCTCTTACATTTTATTTTTCTGTTCACTCTATATGCTTGCTCTGATATTTTCTGTTCTACAGACTTCTGCCTCTGCCTTCTTAATCGGGTCAGTGCTGTTTCATTTTTATTGTTTTTCTACACATACATTTATCTGTGAATTTGATCTCTGTAGTTTTGTTGATCTCTGATTCGAAATGTATGAAGTATTTTTTATGTTTGTTACATTTTCTGTGTTTAATTTGGGATATAGGGTTTTGATTTTGTGGTGCAGAGATTATGCATTTGCTGATGCAAGCAACCTTGAACACTGTGCTAAGTACTTGAATCAAACTCTTGTTACCTTTGGTTTCCCCGCCTCTCTTGACCTCTTTGCCAATGATCCAGTGCGTCCTGCGCGATCATGCTCTCTTTATTTTTATTTTTTGCTTAAAAATCTTTTACTGCTTTCTAATATTTGAAACTGTTGGGTCTGCTTGGTTAGGTTTCCATTGCCAGGACCTGCAATTGCATATACTCTTTGCTTCAACAGAGACAGCGCGACGTTGAATTTAGAGGGTCTGCTAATGAGCAGAGGCAGCGGTAAGTTTTGTTGCTAATAATTTTTATTTAATTTATTTAATGTTTGCTGTATATTTTATTTGTTTTGGATGCATCTGCTATTGGGAATCACCTTCTTCTTGTTATTTTTAAATTAAGATGTAGTTGATTTAATTTCTAATTGATGACCCAACCAAAGTTTTGATGAAACTTCAGCTTGGACAGTTTATAATTGATTTTGGTGTTTGGGCTTATTTTTTAATTTGCTTTGTGATGTTTGGTGGGCAATTATTATTATAATGTGCTTCTTTATTGAATATAATGCTTATGGCTTTGTGTTGACTCTTATCTGTTGACTACATTCAAATAGTTGATTATTTTCATAAGCATTACTTCCAACTTCCAGGTTACTGTCGGATATATCAAGGTTAGAAGCAAAAGTTGAGAGGCTTGAGACACAGTTACAAGGCAAAGATAGGGAAATAGCAACAATTACACGAACGGTTAGAGAATTATAGTTCTAGGAAGTGACGTTTAATTTAGGTATAAACTTGATCACTTTGTTGATGCTTGTGGAATTAATTGACAAGTAGGAAGCTAAAGCTACAGCAGCTTTTAAGGCACAAATTGAAAAGCTGCAGCAGGAACGGGATGAATTCCAAAGGATGGTCATTGGTAATCAGGTTAGGGAATATTTTGACTCATTGTTAGCTTTTTCGGTTTCTTTTTTTGCGATTGGTCACTGGTGGGCAGAATGTATGCTTGCTAATAAATGTTCATTGATACATTGATGTGACTAAAGCAAGTGAGAACTCAACAAGTGCATGAAATGAAGAAAAAAGAAAAAGAGTACATGAAGCTGCAGGTAGGTTATATTTACTTGCTCTTATTTGTATGCCAAGAATCAATTGGCTTTCTCTTTTCGTGCTTAGGATTTCATGTTGGGAGTAATATGGGGAGTGAACAAGATATTCTAATTGGAATTCTATATTTTATTTTTATTTGAAGGAGAGGCTGAATCAAGTATTGATGGAGAAAAAGAAGGAATCAAGATCAGGCATGGAGATAATGAATTTGCTTCAGGTGCTAATTGGACTCGCACATGTCAATCTTCTGGTTCTGGTGTATATAAGCCTGCCTCTGTAATGGCTTTTTATGGTTGCAGAAAGAAGGCAGGCAGCGAGGGACATGGAATGGGAAGAAGACAGATAATGATTTCTATAAGAAAATTGTATGTACGTTGATTAACTTGAGAATTCATAACCACTGGTGAGTTATGCCTGTGATATGCTGTTGGCAGGTGGATGCTTATGAGGCTAAGAATCAAGAACTGATGCAAGAGAATGCTGATTTAAGGGCTTTGTTGCGGTCAATGCAGGTTTCTTTATATCTTTCGGTTACTATTGTTGTTCTTACCCTTTTTGCGGCTCTTGAATTGGTGTATACTTTGTGCTAGTTAGACCTTTAGGACTGTGTCATGTGAAGACTTCTATAGGTAATTTTGTTGATGTCCAGTTATTCATAGGCTCCTTTCATAGGAAGTCTGTGTTTTGGCACTATGTTAAGGTTGCTCCATTGTGATATGGGTATCATAGGTAATACATCCAAACAGCCTGATGTATGAGGGGAGGTTGCATAGTCTATGTCCGTATATCTCCTAGCTCAGAGGTCATATGTGCATGGGTTGTCCTTTGGCGTTCTTGGAACGTGGCCCAAGTGAATTTTGTTAGCGTTGGGTGTTGTGACTATTTGAGTTCATATCTGAACGTCAGAAGCACAATTTTCTGTTTTTGAATCTATCAGTGCTAAAAATTGACAATTGAAATTTGATCTGAGTATTGTAAATCCCTGCTAGGTGGAGGTGCCAATTTCTAGAACATATAGTATAAAAGATGCAAAGGATGAAATGTACACTGCCACGTGAATTAAACTTGAAAATGCCTATGTTTTCCTTCTGCTTGTTCCTTAATTAGCAGATTGGATACAGGAAATGGTATCTTCTTGGAAAGAGGGAAAAAATGATGAAGGAGCCAAAAAAATGTAAAAGATTTATGACATGTCTTGTTCTATTGATTTATATCATGCTATTTGTTGTATGCATGTGAATATTCAGATTTTTGATTTTCTATGTTACCTGTATGCTGACATAGTTGTGGATTATGATGATTTTTCATTATTCTATCATACGCCAATTCAGGAATGAATATGTTGTTTGGTAATCTGCTTCACCCTCATGCTACTTGAAATATCATTTGTCATATCAAATTGGTATTCCCTGTGCTATTCACAGTGCATAAATGCTTACTTCTTTGGATGAGGTGAAGCACCATATATCAACTTGTTAAAAAAATAAAAAAATAATTATGCAACAATAGAAAGGCAAAACACCATTTCGACATGTTGATGCTTGATAATCCTGAAGACTTATAGTCTTATATATGCTGTGCTTTTGCCATCGTATTTCATGAAGTAAATAAATTTGCAATTATATTCTATTGCGTAGTAATTAAAGGTGCAACGCACACTAAGATGCAAAGGACTGCTGGAGCCTAGGCGCTAGCCTCCAGGAGAAGGCACGTGCCTGAGTGAAGTGAGATACAAAAAAATAAAATAAAATGCATAAATCTGAAAATTATATTTTAAGTTATTGAAAAAAAAAGAAGAGAAAAACTAGAAAAATATCAAAAGAAACACACATAAATCAGGAAAAAAAATGGCAATGTGACAAGTTCTATTTTAAGATATTAGATTTAAGACAGAAAAGAATAGAATCAAGAAAATGAAAAAAGAAAAAAAAAACAGAAAGCAAATATAGAAAGAGAAATTGAAAGAGGCATATCTCAATGAATATGGGCTAAAGACTAGATTCCAATAGGTGAGTGCTAGATGGAGTGGAGGTTGGATCACAAAGCACACCACCAGTTTCTGTGTTGCATTTATTTTATTTTATTTTATTTATTTATTTATTTTGTGTAAGCAGATGTTGGCTAGATAGTTTTGTATTGAAAGAAAACCCTGCATGACTTGTTCTGGAAAACAAAAAATAGAAAGGCGTGCCTTTCTTGAGGCTTGGGCGCAAAAAAGCGGCATAAAGGCACACGCCTCTATCCAGAGGCGATATCCTGAGTGAAGTTGCCCGCCTGAGGACTGTTGAGGCGCAAGCCCTTGAGCCTTAAGTAAGGCGCGCCTTTAATAACTATGGTCTACTCCAAAAGTTTATCCTTTCATTACATACAATACTTATTCTGCTATTTATGTATATTTTTTCAGTGAAATCTTTTGGCAACAAACCATATCCTTTTCTTATTTTCTATTGGCCTCATCATGTTTTTAATCATTAAGATTTTATGTTGAGTTTTTTCCTTTGCTCTTGGGGCAATGCATTCTGATCTCAGTTTGCAAATCTTGTTTACAGGTTGATATGCGTGATTTCTTTAATGCTCCAAATGGTTCAGTAAAACAATCTTCGCCTGTCAATGGAAGAAATGAAACTGACCCTTCACAGTCTCCCTTAGGAGGAAAGACGGTATTGAGAACTCCTATATTTTTTATGTATTCTCAATGGGTTAAGTGTTATCCATGACTACTGAAATACTTTGCAATTTACAGGATGTCTTTGACCTGCCTTTTCACATGGCCAGAGATCAAATTGAGGAAAGTCTCCGAACTAAGATGGCTTCCATAAAGGTACTTTTGCTCTTTCCATTGTCATCATGTCCTTGTAAGGAAGGGATCCTGGGGAGAGCAAGAATTGATTGTTTATCCTGTTAAATTTCAAGGAGCGTATGGTTCAACTACAAGATGCACAGAAAGGAGCAGAAGTCACATCTGAAGCAACTGAGAGAGAGCTTGAACTAGAAGCTCAACTTGTTGAGGCAAGGAGCATAATCCAGGAGCAGGTACTAAACCTTTACATTTTACAAATTAGACATTTGATTTGAATCCTTAAATCTTGTTTCCTGTCTAGATTAGAAGAATTATTTCATTATTTCATTATTTGTCTAATTTGATGTGACTGAATGCTGTATGCAACTAATCGGTTACTAGGTTCAGAAGCAACATTATCAAGCATGTCAGTGATCCTTTGCTATCTGCTTTTGGAGAATATCTCTACAATTATTTGCAATGATTTTATGAGCACATCTTTCTTATATTTACTACCTTAGTATTCTCACTGCTTCCAAATTTGGAAAACTGTTTTTTGCAACCAAATTTGGAAAACTGTTTTTGCAAAAGGTCTTACAGATGGAATTGGGCTCAACCCCACCCCACCCCAATTTCTCCAAGTTCAAAATGTTGTATTATTGTGTTTAAGCAGTTTTACTGCTGTCAACAGAATATTAAAACTATCATCTTCCCCACATCTTTCTTTATTATTCTTTATTTCTTGGTTTCATGATAAATAAAAAATAATTGTGGATCCTTTTTTCAGGCATCCATAATGTCTAAACATCTTGCCAAGTCTGAGAGGCCAAGGTATTCTCACATTTGTCGTTCATGCATTTAAGACGGTTGTATGCATTTATGTGGAAAACTGAATTACCAATTTATATTTTGGCAGGGAATCTATCCTTGCATTGCCAGCTGAGGTATGAAATACTTTGATTGAGATTATTGATACATTTGCTGGATGAATTTTGATGCTTGAATTCACCATTCATGTGCTTTTAGAAAATGAAAAGGTTATGTGATCTTGTTTTTGTTGCGTTATTACTACAACTAGAAACTTCCTGTTCAACCTTGGGATTTGTAAAGTATTAGCTTTAGCAGTAAAACCACTAGTGTTGCAGTTAACATTTAAAATGTAATCAACTAAATATTTAAAGGTTTCTTGTACAATTAGTTCTAAAGATTGTTATCTAGACTTAATGTTATAAATTCAAAATTAAATTTGGTCATAATAGAACTAAAGCAAGAAATATTATCATTTCAAATTGGGTAAATATTTAAAAATTATAAAAGTCAAATAACTGAATTACTCTTTTTCTTTCCTCTTTGGGTCTGTGGGAGGGGGAGGAAGTTGATCCTTCCTCACAGGGTGGGTTTACCCCTGATCTGATCTTGCATTCCTGAATAGGTCTTAGCAATCATTTTTTATTTAATCTAGTAGTACAATTTCATGTTATTAGCGTTGCTGGTGTTATCACCATATCTTTTTGAACATCAGGGAGTATGATATTACAAGCTTGATAACATATACATTGCCGTATCGAGTTCAATGAAGCTGGCTATACAGCAAGATGCATGGTGCAAGCAAGAAGAGCAACACCTTATTATAACCAGAGTATTCAGTTTGTTTATTTCTGTTTAATGTTTAAAATTAGTTGCATGCGATAGAGTTAATTATGTAATTAGTATCTATGGCATAGCTCGTAGAAAAATTCTGTCCATTTTGTTTATATTTATAAAAAGTTTAGTTATATAAATGAGTCGAGCAAAGTGGAGTTTTGAAAAATTCAGGCTTTACTCATTAGGTCTATACTGAGCTTGAGCTTTTAGATATTCAGTCACTTAAATTCTATGAAACTCAAGCACAGCTCATGTTTAACTTTATCGTTGAGCTTTCGAGTTTAACCCAATTCAAGGCTTGATAAAATTCTGGTCAAGCCAAGTTCTCAAGCTTGAGCTTGCCTTGTTCAATTTGTGGAGCTAAAAAAAAGAAAAAGCAGCTAATTTTTTTCCAAATCATGTCAACGTGGACATGACACGTAAGAAACTCAATTTTTTCAATTTTAAAATGGACATGATTTGAAGAAAAATAGGCTCTATTAACAGGCACATAAGTGAATATTAATAGATTTTAAATGAAAGTTACAATTGATAAATAATAATAAATATAAGGTATTGATCGATAAAATTAAAATTATTGGTTAAATTTGAAAAAAATTTATAAATTCAAGCTTTTTTGGTGTAAACAAAAGTTATGCTTTTTTTTTATGTTTGTATGATTTGATTATATATATTTTAAAAAAATAAAATTCAAATACAAAATATACAAGATATTGGAAATTTTTTAATATAATTTATTTTTTATGAGTTTTTATTTTTTAAAAGAGTTTTATTTTTAATAATGAGTTTTTATTTTTTATTTTTTTATTATTGAATAATATTTAACTGCTATTATTTTAATTTAGTGAGTTATATCTTTTGTAAAATAAATAGATGATCTATTAATAATTGAATGATTACTTGATTTGCTTTTTAGATATAAATTAAGATTTTTTAAGAATTTATATTTATAAATTAAAAATAGAAGGATTAAGTTTAGAGATGAATTTAAAATTTATTTTAAATCCACTCTTATTATATAAAAATAAATTAAGTAAACAAAAAATAGCATAAATAGCTTGTACGATAAAATATAATATAAATCAACCAATTATATTATTTTAATAAAAATAAAAATTTATGCTTTAAGATTATATAAATAAAAAAGTTAAAAGAGTGTAAAAAATGAGTATATAATGAACATACCCAAATTGCAATAACAAACATATGGATGCTTGTAACTTTAATAATCCTTCATTGGCTAATTAAGAATGGATTGGATGATCAAAAAGGCCTATGGTTTCTATATTACTTGTGGGAGATATTTAGTTTAAGGTTTTCCCAGTAAAGAGATTCTATGTCTCCTCCTGAATTTAGGATTCTTTAAATTTTGAGTTTGATCCTATTTGAGTTCGTTTTCTCACTTCATGGCATGTTTGTTCGTAAAAAAACTGAAGTAGTTTTTCAAATTTTTTTTTTTAAAAAAAAAATGAAAAACAGTTTTCTAATATTTCAAAATTTGAATAAGATTTAAAAAACAAATTTAAGTTATTTTCTATTTTTTTTATGACGAAAATTTAACCATTCGATGTAAAAGTATAAATTATTTAAATTTGTTATGAAACTATATAATACTACGAATGTCCATTAAGTTTATTAAAAATATTATTTATTTATTCAAAAACTATATCTTTTAGAATAAATGATTATATCCTCTTATATAAATGACTATATCTTTGAGCGTAAAGTTATATTTTTAAAAGATGACTTTTGACATTCTATATAGCCTTTAATTTTATGGATTGTGTAAGAAAGATTACAATATATAATTAATTTCTCTATACTCTCTCTTCTTCTATCTATTACATTTCTATATATATAGTTTTTATTTCTTATATTTCATAACAAAATTGAAATATATATATATATATATTTTATCCACCTATGCAACAACTTAAAAAATATTTTAGCCCTAATAAATTACTAAAGTAAAACTATTTACATTTTCACTTTTTTTTTTGTAAGACTTCATATTAATTGTAGTATATAAAACAATTTAAAATTAATTCAAAGAACGTCACAAAGAGAAGATATCATAATCATTGATCCTTGCATATTGAGGTATCACATTAGATTTTTCTTTTTTTTTTAAATTTCCTTCAATGATGATCAAATTCTACCACTTAAATGATGGTGGCATAATTATCAATTTTAAATTTATGATTTCGATTATGGTTTAGAACCAAAACTGTTGACCATGGTTTAATATCGATTTTAACCGATTCAATTTCGATTTAATTATAGTTTAAAACCGAACCGTGTTCTTCCCAAGCCAATATAGTTTCATGCAACTCACTAGCAGAAGTATATATTTTGTAGGTATACATATATATAAATTTAAAAGAAGAGAAAATAGAAAACTTTTACTTGTTGAGTGAGCTTCTAGTTAAAGAAAGAAGAGTAGAGGGTTAAGGTCAACTAAACATATGGATAAACATTCAATGAATCAATCTTAAAGGTATCTTCCAAATTGTAATTTGTTCCTCGCTACCATGCATAACAAACTATATAATTTGCATGAAATTTGAAATTATTTGGATTTATTGAGGATAAATTCATACATTGGTCTTACTCAAAATCAATATAATTCATTTTATATGACTTGAAATTAATATAAATCGTTTGCTTTCGATATAAAACAAACAAGTAAAAATATAATAATTTTTTGTATTAATTTGATTCTGACATCTTAATTTTTAAAAATTTAAAAAATACATATTATAGATCATAATGTATATAATATATAAAAAAATTAAATTCTTAATGGTGATATACATTTTAATAATAATTGTCATCAACATTTTATAAAATATTAACATTGACCCGTTAAGGGTTAATGATCTATTATAAACTATCAGCTTTTAACTGGTATAAATGGTTAAACCAATAGTGTATTTAAACTAAAACTTAATCTAAAATCTTACGAGAATCAACTAACGTATGAACCAATACCCACTAACCCAAAGAGATTCTACCCACTAGTCATTTCTAATTGGAGTATTTTTAAAATTTATAGATTTGAACTCCAAATAAAACCTAATGAACCCAAAAAAAGAAAAAAAAATCTGTTCTTCAACTGGAGAGCTAAGAATTCATATAAGTTGCATAAAATGGAGAATTATTAGATTATAAAAAATTAGATTATTTCCTACAAATGGAGAATTATTAATGAAGAGGTAAACACCAAGAAAAGTTAACCATGTCCTAAGGTTTTGGCAATTTGCACGTGCGAGAAGACAAAACAAAACCTTAGCAACAAAGACTAACTCTGTATCTTTTTTATCTTATGATTGCTTGACTGCACCAAAAGAGTTCTTATCACTCACATAACAAGTAACATGAGAAGTTCAAAAGTCAAAGGGAGAAACGTGTGTATATATAATTCCTATAATAAAAGTCAACAAAAAATAAAATTAGCTTTTCCATCATCAAAGCAACAATATCATGTGCCCTACCACTCCATCATTACCCTAATATACCGGAAAAATCTCTCCTCCTCTTCTCCCTATATATATGCAGCTTTGGATTCACCGTAAACCCTCCAACAAAAGAATTGCATAAGCAATAATCATTTATTCTCATATTACAAAAGAAAAGAGATACCACCATTCTTAAATACGTATATATACATTTTCAATACCAATATTCTTTAAGCAAAAACTATGGATTTTGAGCATTGCAGTTGTAAGTTCACTAAGAAAAGAGGAGTTTCGATTCTTCAAGGGAATGAGTTCTTCTTCAACAAGGTTATTTCAAGAAATTCTTCGGTTGGTTGCTCGTCCGGTGTTTTCTACTACCGGAGTGCTGAGGGTGTGCCCTTTCAATGGGAAATGCAGCCGGGGACGCCTAAAAATCCGCCTGAAGAAGATATTCTTCCCCCACTTAGTCCTCCGCCTGCCATGCTTAGCTTAGGTCTGCCAAAGCCAAACATTATTATTGATGATGTTAGTAATGTTTCAATAAAATCAAGACTTAAGTTTTGGAAATATTTCAAGAAAAGCAAAAGATCCAGAGGATTTCCATCGAAAGCTACTATTATTAAAAATAATTCTACCATTAGCTCCGATAAATTTAATGGATCCGAGTTTTGTAGTTCTGATGAAGAGTTTATGGTCTCGCCGCGTAATTCGAGCTCTTCCTCTTCATCAATGTCATTGTCTCTCTCTAATCGTAATTCAAGACAATCGTCAAGATCAGATTCATCTCCTAGTAGTCCTTGGAATTTTACTTCATTTGTTGTATGCGTTGCAAGGCGTATTCGATAATATTACTTATCTATGAATTTGAATGTATACTATTATTTTATTAGGTCTATTAATAAATTTTTAAATCAAGAACTTAATCTATGACTGTTACTAAATGTATACAATTTACATAATCTTTATATACGGTAATAGCAGATACGTTTTTCTTTTTCTTTTTTTTTTTTTTTTTTAAAAAACAAAATTATTTATCTTCATTTCCTGAGTGTGTTTATCTGTAGCTGAATATACAAAATGTTTGATACGTAGATAGTTGTCTTCAATTTTTTCTTTTTCTATCAAAATAGCTGAAGCAAGTAGAAAAAACTCCCTTAATCTAGGATTTATTATACGCTCAATCTGTTTGATACGTAGATAGTTGTCTTCGATTTTATTTGCTGCAAAATCTCTTCCTCTCATTTTTTCCTCACCTCTTCTCTTTTCTGCTCTTCCTTTCATCACTATAGATTCTTTGTATTTCCCTCAACTCGTCTCAGATGATGTAAAGGTAAGTTTGGAAATCCTACTTTTCCAATTTGATCTCTCCATTTCTGTTTTATTTTCAAAATCCTATTTTTTTTTTCAATCTGAATTTTTTCTTGGCATTGATTTGATTTTTATGTATTTCACGTAGTAGGTTTCAAATTTTGTTATGTGTTTATATATATATGTCAAATGGTTATTTGAAAATAGAAAACAAATAATTCTAAATGTTTAAATTGAAATAGATTTGTTTTTTTACTCCTTGTAGAGAGATGCAGGGAGTACAAGACATCAAGTTGGAGTCATCTCCACTATAAAATTTATCATTGATTTAGTAAATATTATTTAAAAGAATGGAATAGATGATAATATTATTCTACCATCATGGATGATTCATTTATTATAAATGGTAACTTGTGAATATTAGGTTTAAGTTGAAAATTTTGGCTAAAGAGATTGGCCAAGTGAAATAGTTACTGTTACTTTTTACCAGACAAAAAAAAATTTACTTGATTTATCCTTTCTGTTGATTAGCCTTGAGTGAAAATTTGGGTTAAATGAAAATGAAATGTCAAAGTTCATAGATTTTTTTTAATCCAAAAGTTCATTTACTGGTTTTTTTGCATTTAATTTAAGTTCATGGTGTAAATTAAACATTTTTCCCAAAAAAAAAAAAAAAAAAAAAAAGAAAAGGATGAGCTCAATACAAATTCAGAAAGCTTAGCAATCTTTCATTAGCCTACCTTCAAAGAATTCTCTTTCATCCTCAAATTCTCACAATGACAAAATCAATTTCGCCTATTTATTTAAATATATTTTTTTTTCCATTCATATTATATACAATGAATCTGCACTATCGGAAAAAATTATAACAATTTACAGTTCATCAAAGACAGTATAATTCATTATAAAGCCAGTTAAGAGCAATAGAACCTAATAAAAAGAAAGAATACAAACTGAAATTAAATTTTACAATATTAATAATTGAACTCGGGGCATCACTCCTTCCACTGGGTAGCCCGTTTACTCAAATATCTCTTTGACAATATTGAAGATTTAAATAAAAAAGGACAATGAATTTTGCATTTTTTTCCCACATTTTGATCCATTTTTGCAGTTTTCATATAATTTTGGAAATTTTATGCAATTTTGGTACAATCTCTGCAATTTTTGGCAAGAATTTTTTTATATAATTTCTGCAATTTTGGTATATTTTTTGAAAAGATGCAGTCTACTCCAATCCGACTCATTTGAAAAACTCAGGGTCAACATTCAATATATGTCTAATCAAAAGTCTTCTCTTCATGCTCATAAAAATTGTCGCAATAAAACTCAGCTTTACAACATATTGATAATCAAAAACTTTGAACTCTGAGATTAGCTTCATTTCTTAGCATAGAAAAAGCAATTTTTGTAGTGGAACTTAGAATTTACTTCAAGCTAGGAACACTGACCAAAATCAATAGTTGAGACTTCAGTCAAATTTGGTTTGTTACGTGTTCCGTCATCTGCCATGACCATCACCTCTTCGACCACCTCTACCACCAAAACGACCACCACCATCTCTACCACCGCTTTTCCAACTGCCACTTATGCGTCAATCTCTACCATTGCCCCAACCTTCATGGTTATCACCACCCCTTGGTTTTTCTTCTTCAACTGTTAGGTACTAGTCTCAAAGTTGACTACCACTAAGCTCTAAAGCTTGGTTGAAAGCTTTAGAATTCTTGAATTCCAAGGAAGCAATCACTTTAATTGCTCCACTTTCATAATCAATTGGTATAGATAATCTCGTAATACCTGCCACAATTTTCAAAATGCTCTTTCAGTGAACTCCTAATCTCATTTTCATAAAGGAACTTATCAATCCCTTAACATAAATTTTTTTACCCTGTCTTCTCCCTCCTTTCTGGTATGAGTTGTTCTCTTTACTGTTATATGGTGCATATGAAGCCCTTTCATCCTTTTCACCAGCCAAATCAAATCTAACTTTCCAGCCATTTAAAAATTGACCATCCAATTTAAGAGCATTGTGTGCTTCTTGAGGTGTGGCAAATTCAACATGTCCAAAGCCCTTAAACCTCTTATTTTCATCTAAAATGAAGATCGCGTCAACAACTTCACCAGCATCTTTAAAGAAAATTTTCACATCAGCTCCTCCAATTTGGAAAGACAGGTTTCCAACAAACAACGTCTTTGATCCAGTAGAGTGAACCTAAGGAGTAACTGGAGTTTTGGGTTGAGGTATTGTGACCACGAACCCCCCTGTGATCAGTGGACATACTTTTCTATCAATACTGAAGAAGGATCGCTTCTTTAAACTACTCGAGAAAAAGTTGTCTTCCAGAGTTTCCACAGACGGAGATTCTTTGGATTGGGACTGTATCTGATGTGATTCCTTCGATTGGCACCCTTTAAAAATGCATATGCAAATGACTTTCATTCTTTAGGAAGAGCCAAAGTCTATAAATCCTAAAGCAATAGCACACATATTGTCTTTATCCTCCAAATCAATCCATTGACAACTGGTCAAAGCCATATCACCGAGAAAAGACCAACATCTTGGACGCCAACCTTTTGATATCCCACAAGAGAAAGGTGGCTGCGGCTAAACAGGTCTTCCCTCTTGAGGAAAATTGGAGAACGGAAAATTCTCATATTTATACCATTTACCTAGGCGGGTATCAAAGAAGTAGTAATGCATGCCTAAGAAAGAAACTTTTCTTGCAAATTTAGGTATATTTTGGTATGGTTTTTGCAGTTTTTTTATAATTTAATTCTCCAAATCTTACAGCTAATTTCAAGCATATCTTGTTACACGAGAATTTCAAGGTTTGAGATCGATGAAAAGAGAGAACGACAGGATGTCGATGTAAAATGAAGAGAGGCAAGATCTTAGACTTGCACACTCTTTCTCTCTTGCTAATAAAAACAAAGCTAAAAAAGATTAGCTGATGTAAGATAGATTTAGTTTTAAATTTTTTCAGCATATGAAAATTACATGAAAATTACATTTTAATTAGGCATATGTTTGTTTTAAGAAAAAAATTGCCTGAAAAATATTTTTAGGATTTTCTTATGGTTAAAGTGCTCAAGAAAATTAGACAATAAAAAATACTTTATATGATTAACGAGAAAGTTAAGTCACTTCAAAGGAAAATAATAACTTTTTCAAAATAGAGAATATTGTTCGGACGTTAGCAAACTGACTGTAACTTTATAAACACATATTTATATTATTATATTAATAATCGATAGTCACTGTTATCCATCACTGCTAATCACAATCAGCTATCACAATTTAAAATTCTATGTACTTTTTTCATATTCAATAATAAATTTTCAAATATGAATTTTATATAAAGTTGTTTGAAAAATATTTTTCAATGATAAAATTTTATTTTTTTGGAATCTAGAATTTTGATTTTTTATTTTTAACTTCAAATTTTCTGTTGTTAATTTTCATTAACGTCTTAGATGTATCACTTAAAGAAAAACTAACTTAAAGCAATGAATCACAATTGTCCTAGTTGAAGATAAGTTCGATTAGATTAAGTTAAAGTGATCAAGTAAGAATGGTGGTAGTTGGAGATAGCAGAGTAGTTTGAATAAAATAGCTCTATATGCACATTCTTCTCCATTAGGAAGTGAATAATCACGATTAATTGGGTAAAAAATGTAAATAAATTTGGTGCAATTCCATTGTTTCTAAGTGGATATAATTTTATTTATTTACCATAAATGTTTCATCTAATTTGTATATAAACTTGCAACTAAAAACAATACAATTTGCACTGGTACATCTATTAGAAAGAAGAAGAAGAAAGAAATAAGAAACAGAGAGAAAAAAAGAAAGGAAAATGGCTCTTAAGCTCATCCAATCCGGAAGAGAGAAAAGAAATACATTTAGTTTACACCAACTCGATCCAGCATTTTATAAGAAAATCATTTCTAGAAATTCTTCTGCAAGACATTCGCGCCAAAATTCTATTTATTGCAGCCCTATTGCAGTTCCTTTCGTATGGGAAATACAGCCCGGAAAACCAATAAACGTTGCAAGTCATTCGGCTTCTGTTAGGTTTCCTCCGGCTATTCATAACCTGAGTACGTCCATGTCTTTCATTCCTCCCATTTCGTCTAAAGGATTCCTCAAGAAAGTAAAGAAAACCAAGAGTGTAGAAGTTGGGCTACCACCGGTTGTTCAAAGTTTAAATATGCCTAAACCAAATTTTACTGAGAAGGCTAAAACCTATTTCTTCAAGAAAGTAAAGAAAATCAAGAACATGAAAGTTGGGCTACCACCGGCGGCTCAAGGATTGAAAATGCCTATTGCAAATGTTACTTCAGAAGGGACTAAGGCATATTTCTTAAACAACATCAAGAAACTGCACAAACTCAAGAAGATTCAGCTTCGCGGAAAGAAAAAGAAAAATATGTCCCAGGAGATTAAGGAAGATACTAATGATAGTGATAATGATTTTCAATTATATTTTGATTGCAATGATGATTTTGCATCTTTTCCTACTACTCCAAATAATAGTATTTCATTACCGCCGCCGCCCTCATCTCTGCCAAGGAGGCCGTCTCCTAAAGTTTCTGCTACCAAGTCATAAAAAAATATTAGGCTTTTGGAGACTACGAAGAGGACTTGCAAAAGGGGAACGTAAGGGTATGCAAGGAAATTTATTGAATACCTTTCTTAAAATGGAATTGTAAATATATGCAAGGAAAGTTATTGAATGCCTTGGAGCATTATTGCTATCCTAGTACTTTTTATTAGCTTTTATATTGTGGATATTTACCTATAAAATATATAAATATGGAAATAATAGAAATAATGAAATTTCTTAAAATGTCCTTAGTGAAATTTTATATATTCTAAAATATCCTTAGTCAAAGTCAATTAAAATATTTTAATTTAATATTTAAATAATATTTATTGAATTATAATATTTGAAATTTGATTTATTTAAAAAATTAAATTAAAATAATTAGATATTTTAATTAATTTAATTAATACGAGATTTTCTATAAAGTCTAAATTAATATGATTTATTATACTCCCTAATTATATTCATATGTGCATATTGATCTCCTATGTGATGTACTATATTGTATGATGATTGGATTATTTATGATGTGATAATATTGTACTTTATTTTTAGGTGAAATTTAAATGAAGTGGGTCACCGGTGAATTGTGATGATGGTCTCAGACTGTTGACCATGTATGAAGATTGATGTCTTTATATGCATCTAATGAAATATAATATGGATAATATGAAAAATAAAAAAATCAAAAGGTGGCCTCTTATTGGTAATAAAAGGAAAGAGAGAAAGAAAAAATAATAAGAAATTTATCAAGCGAGGATTAGATCAATTGACCGTTTATGAGTGAGGACTAGTCTTCTGATCCTAATTTTAATTTGGGATTGCCCTTATTATCAAAGTAGTGTCACGATTTGAAACCATGGATTAAATTGGTACTAAGGATCACATGTTTATCTAAAAAATTAAATTTGATTTATCAAAAATTAAATTGAAATGATAATATATTTTAATTAATTTAAAGCTCTCGAGGGTCGTAGTAAGCCTAATTCATGCAAATTAAAAAATTTAGACACAATAAATATCATTAACCTCTATAATTATAATTATGAATTGAAATATTATCAGTCATATGGATGGGACGGAAAAGTTCAGAAAGGAAAAGAAAATTCAAAGCTTGATAGTTCTGGAGAAAAATGAATGGGAAGAACGAGTTGTTAAAAAAAGGGAAAAATGCATTTTCTTACCCCAAGTTAGTAACGTCAGATTTACTTAATTAGCGCATACTCAACTCTTTTTTATCTGTTTCAAATTGTTCATCTGATTTCTTTTTGAAGTTTATTATTTTATTTTTATTTGATCTTTTTTTGTCAATCAATATAATATTCAAACGACGATATCTCTTAACGAAGAAAAAAAAAAAAAAGCGACTAACTCAAAATCAGATTATGAAAGATATGTCATTAATTAAATCTTTATATTAAAAAGATCATCATATCATTTTTTTTTATTTTAATCATTCGTATTTGAAGTTCCCTAATCTTATTAATCTGGATTTGTATTGAATAGACTTCTAAAAAGAAGCAAAACGTTTATCCTCGAGTGTATAAGATAACTCGATATTCAGAGTTCGAATAGATCAACTTTTATCTTTCAATAAAATTAAATATTTGATTAATTTTAAAAATAATTTAATATGATTATTTAATTTTTATGGATATTAACCTAAAGATATATTCCATGTGCAAGTCAAAATCATAAAAATTATCTTTACCTTATTAAGAAAAAATTAAATGATATACGTTAAGAAAAAATGAAGCAAATATTACGGTTTAATTATAAAATAAAATTTTTTAATCCACGTGCAAGTCAAAATAGGACACAACAAGTTATGGGAGGAAGGGAATATAAAATTTAAAAAAGTTGACATTAAATTTATAAATCTCAAAAAACAAAAAAAAAAAAAAACATTTTTTATACGGACGGCAAATTAAAATTCGTTTCAAATTTTCTACCAGAAAAAAAAAAAAGAATCGTTTTAGATTGGCGGGAAAGTTGAATCATATGCGAGATATTTGGTTTATCTCACCCGCTTGCACAAATTTATTGCCCCAAGAGGAAAAAGCAAATGTATCGTAGCGGCGAATTCGATGGGAGCGCAGCAGCCTTCATGGGCGGCGGGTTCATGCCCTCTCAGGCCACCCAGCCGGCGGATTCCTCCTCTTTCCCTTCCTCCTCCAGAGTATTTTCTTATTTCTTTTTGCATTTTTCACTTTTTATTGAACTATTAAGGGATTCTCTTTTCTCATTTTCATAATCAATTGAACTATGGATTAAGGTTATGTAATTGAGAGCTTCAATTTGCGATTTTCTGTCGACAGAAGAGCATTTTAGGGTTTTTATTTGTCTCTGCAGAATCGCGAGACCAGGTGCTTATTACCATTGACATTGAAGCAGATATGTGAACTACCTAGTAATGATGAATCCAATTTCCTTATTGATGGTGTTGAAGTGACTAATGTAAGTTTACTACAACTTGGGTAGTCTTTGCTCTTGTTTGAATTTATTTATTTTTTTAATTTTTTTTTTTTACCTTTGATTTTGAACTAGGGTTCTGAATTTACGTTCTCTGTAGGTTACAATTGTGGGTAGGGTATGCCAAAAAGAAGACAAGGCCAGTGAGTATACCTTCCTTGTTGATGATGGGACAGGACAGATTGAATGTACCAGATGGTATGTTCTTTTGTTTTTCCAACATTTCTGCCATGTTTGGTACTAATGAATTCCATTAAATTTGGAAAAATTCTTTTGGAAATTTCTTGTTATATTTGGTAAGAATGAAAATGATTCTATTTTATTCCTATAATTCAATTTTATTGAATTTAATATAAATAAATTAAATTCTGTCAATTTGTATATGAGTTCTATGCTTCAAATTTATTTATACGAAGTAAGGGCTTAGTTATTTTCCATTTGATATGTTGTTTGATGACATAGTGTTGTTTATATCATTTTATCTATATACTGGGTCTGTGATGTATTTTTGTGTTTTTACAGGGTCCAAGAGCGCATAGACACAGATGAAGTGGAGGGAATCTTGTATGTCTCTTTGTTTGCACTTTTAAAATGCCTGTTGTTCTTTCTTAAAATCTCAGTAATTTGTAGACTAATTGAGACTAAGTGATTCAGCTGGCTGTTAGTGTTCTTTGAACAAATTTTGGATGAAACTCATGTTTTATTTGATTGTTTTTTCTTAACCTTATATATATGTCCGTATTGTATTTTTGTAACAAGTAAGAAATAATGTGGGCTGGATCATGTAAGGAAAGAAATGAAAGCGTGGGTCACTCCTACAATTTGTGCTTGAAACTTGAAAATTGAAGTTGCTAATGCAGAATCCAAGCTTTCTTTCAATTTCCTTCAGTTTTTCAGTAATCAAAAGGAGAATCAAGACTTTAGATTACTGGTTAAATAATTTGTCATTTTAGCACTAAAAGGTGTTTGAAGTTAATCTCATTTCTCTTGTTTTAGAATTAATGTCTGATACTGCGTTACCATTTTTAACAATAGAATTGGGAGGTATGTTCGTGTTCATGGACACTTGAGAGGCCTGCAGGGCAGAAGGTTCATAAATGCCTTCTCCATTAGGTATGTATTTGATTTTCTTTTTCTATAGTTCTGTTAATGAACAAGATTAGATGGGAAAAAATCAATCCATCAACCCACCCCTCCCATTCAGAAACAGCCAAAAATTCCTAAAAGTTTAAAAATTTCAGTACATGGACATTTATGTCCATGTCCCAGCACCAAATCTTGATTGCTTGATATTTGGTTAGGTAATGCTGTTGGATAAGATGTATGCCCCTAATTTCACTGTTGAATTCAAGTTATTTTCCCCTTTGTTATGTGTTGCTCCCCCCTCTTTTTGTAGGTATATTTGCTGAGGCCTTTGAGTTTAAGCACACAATCTTTCCTGCAAACTAAAATATACTGTTGAGCTGAGTTTTGCCTCTGATTGGTTTTGACCCTTGGTTACCCAAATTCATTCAAACTACACAATTTAATGTCTACTCAAGTCACACCACAGTGGTTCCTCATCACGTCCTCTTGTGGTTGAATTTGATAGGCTCTAGTACTTAATGAATTTGGACAAGGATTATAGATCGTTAGACTGTCTTTCTTTATGCATCAAAAGCACTACTGCACTGTTTTTGAATCTTTTGTGCTATATTTCATTTTCCAAATATCCAAGTAACAACTTTGTTGTCTAAAATTACTACAAACATGCAGTGAGGAATCACCTTCTTCTTTGATTTGTTTTCTCCATGGTTAGTTTAACTGCATTTATCTGCATGTTGATGAAAACTGTTCATTTTACATAACAAGCTCCCTGTCGTAGTTCTTTTATTGGGTTATTTCCTTAATTGTGAAACTATATGATCATACTAAACTTGTATTTCATGTCTATTTATGTGCCTTACTCTTCACATATGAAATAGTTCAACTTTAGTGCTTTAACTTCAAGCTCAACTATTTCAGGCCTATTACTGACTTCAATGAGATCACAAGCCACTTCATCGAGTGTATTTATGTTCATTTCTACAATACAAGGATAAGGGTATTTTGACCTAGTGACCTTAACCATGGTCGAAAATTTCTTTTTAACATGATTTAAATTTAAATGTTATAGTGTTGCCTTTTGCTCATTTACTGACCTCTTTTTCCAATGAAACATGTGCATCTACCCTGACTAACTACAGACTGCCACTACTCAGCCCCAGATGGCAAATTCAACCATGAACACTCCTTTGAAAGGTTACCAAACTGCCCCACCAAATCAAGTAATGTTTCTAACTAGGTTAACATTTTTGTATCAATTGTTGAATGAATTTTTTTGTAATCCTCAAATTTTACCATGTTTCAGTCTTCTGCTTATTCATCCGCTGATGGATTGAACAGCCTGGGTCAAATGATACTGAATTTTTTGCAGCAGCCACTATACCTGTGAGTTATATTTAATGTCCTCAAACTCAAACTAATTGTGCTGTTTTTTTCCTTGCACAAGCTATTGTAAAAAATTAACATTTTTCTCGTGCTTCTACTTCCATTCATATCAGTATGTTTCATGGAAATTTACTTCCAACACCACATCTAAGTTTCCTAAATATCCTGTCTTGATCTATAAAATAATTGAATTGAGTTGGTCTGCCTTGCAATTTGCATCTTGACATGTCAGCTGTGTTGCACGGAAATGTCCTTTGGCCGCTGTTTCCGCGTTTCAGAAACATTTCCTGCATGGGAACACTTAGAAACTCCTCAAAAACGTTTCGGGACCATTTTCATAAATTGAGTAATTTGGAAATACGTCTCTGTAAACTAGAAACTCTCAAAAACTTATTTCTCTAATTAAATTAAATGCATAAATAAATATATATTTATAAATATAACCCTATATTTTTCACATTTATGCGTTTTCCCCACGTTTCCATTTCCTATATTTTAAAAAATACCGTTTTCCTGTGTCCGTTTCCGCATTTCCACGCTCCCACGTTTCTGTTTCCATGCAACATAGCTTGTCAGATTATAGTTTACCAGATACCTCTTTTGATCTACAAGAATAATTGAGTTGATACAGTCAGTCCATCTTCCAGATTGCCAGGTTAGTGTCTTAGATAGATAATTTGGAAAAATTATTGCTGAGAGTTTCATTTGTATATTTATTCAGGAAGCATTAAGAGTTTGTGGGGAAATTTAATGTTCTATGGGTTCTGGAGATCTCATCTTCTAGTCTTATCAATAAAGTTGGCATAGTGTAGGATATGAGATTTATTTTGATCAGATAAAAACCCATTATAAACAACAATAGAGGATGGAATCACATTGTTTGGTGGAAAGATGCATAGATAAATTTATGGAATTCAATTGTATATTATCAAAATCTATTTCCTGGGTTTGTCTTATGCACAACTCAAAGTACAAATGCAAGAAGTTCGTGAACATTATCATTGGTCTCAAGCCTCTGTTTTGTAAGAATTCTCATTTGGTTAAGATATGATTGTTATACCTCTAGTCGTGGGCAGATATGGGACTTCTTCTTTTTCTTTCTCAATATATGGCATTGGGCAACTTGTTGGGTTCCTTATTTCTCATTTATTTTCTAGTTTTGAACTCATTTATCATTTTAAGTTAGAGATGATAGGCCACAGTAATTTTACAAATGGAAAAATGTTGATGGATAGGATTTTTCGAGGAAGTCCGTAAGCTTCTTTTATTTTTTCTAATTCTTGTTATGCATTTCCATTTACAAGCTTCAGCTTTAGCTATGTTTGGTGCATAACAAACTTCACAAGTACCCGGTATTTCTGCCTACTAGTTTCTGTCAATCAAGATGCCTAATTTAAACGGCAAAGATGAAGCAAACTACTAGTATTTGTAGCTTGATGAACATGTTTTGGGAGAGAGAAGCATATATCCCTATATATTTTCTCTATCGAATTTGTTGTGTAGTTTGCAAATTGGAAATAAGTACGGAGATTAAATTATCTACTAGAAAGTTACTTTGCATAGGTGTGTAATATATGATGCCCTCTAATAATATAACTAATATGATGAAAAGAAAATCTCAAGATAAAATAACCAGTGGAATTATAATGGTTTTTAATGTGAGGCTGTCAGTTGTGAGGGATAATTAATGTAGTATGAGTTCTCCTGGGTCTTATTGTGCATTGATTTCATTGAGATCTTAAACGCCATTGTATGAATTGAGGTTAAGCATTGTGTTTTAGCTCTAGAATATGAACAATTATCTGGTCCCTGTGTGCATACTTGATAGTAACATTATTAGTTCACTGCACTTTAATGTTCATTTTACACCTTATTTATTGTTGATTAGTTAGTGATTCTCGAATCTTTAATTGTTGCAGTGCTAATGAGGATGGTGTACACCGTAATGTCATTGCCCGTCAGCTAAATATGCCAATGGAGAAGCTCATGTCTCTCTCTCTCTCTCTCTCTCTCTCTCTCTCTCTCTTAACACATGCACACGCATACACACCCATATAGACATGCATAAATGTGTATGGCTCTTAAAGGAGAATACTATACTTATATGTTCGAATTCTGGTTCTGTGACAGGGAAGAATTGCAGTCTCTTGTGGACAATGGCTTCATTTATTCAACGATAGATGACGATCACTTCAAGTCAACTGTTAATGCCTAATGCCTTGTTATTAGATAGATATGAATTACAACTTCTTGTTTCCGGAGAGAGTATACTTCAGTACATCAGTACATAATCTTAGTTTTTGGTTAAAATTATGTTGTGATTATCTTCTCTGTTTGCTCTTTGCTTGTGAATCCTTGTTTGTTTGCGTGGTCATCGTCAGGCCGGTTCGCACCGAGACGGGTCATCGGTGGGAAGGTAAGCAGATTCCAATTTCATCGCATTCAGTGTTTATCTGGGATCGCCTTCAAATCATCAAATAAACTGGCTTGCTCCAATTTCATCCCTTTAATAAGTAACAGATGAAAATGATTTAATGTTGAGGCTTCATTTGTTTTTGGATAATTTATTTTTAAAAAATATTTTTCAACTTGAAAAATAAGTTCTGCTGTTTAATTAAAATATTAAAAATTTTAATTTATAAGATTAAAAGTATTGATATTATATGTATTAAAAATTTATTGTTAAATGTGATAAAACAAACATCATAAATGATAAAATTTTTGTTGTTAGTAACTGGCGGTGGAGGCTACAATGATAAGTGAATCAACAAATACGTATTTAAAAAATTATAATAAATTAAATGTCTTAAGGCAAATACGTATTCGTAAAATTATAATTAATTAAATGTCTTAATTTTTTTTTATTAGTAAAATATTTTTCAATAATTAATTTTCTTAGCACTCCGAACATCAGAAATTGTGAAAAATAATTTATGAATAAGATTTTCTCTGAATAAATGTCTGAATCACATAATTTATTACATAATTTAAAAATAATAAGTTTAACTTAATAATGAGAAATTATTAACTTTTTTTTCCTTTTTTTAAATACCAAATAAAATAAGAGTATAATTTTATAGACATGCCCTTTCATTCCCCTCAGATTTACCACATTTCATTTAAATTATGATATTAGAGGCTCAATCTTTTAATTATTTTAAATATTAGGATTTATTAATAATATTATAAAACTTGTAGTAACATAATTTAAAAAAAAGAAAAAAGAAAAGCTTTAAGCAACTCACTGCCAATCTTACTGGCCGGACCCACCGGTCTGCAGAAAAAGACAATTGTTGTGTGTAGGAGATGAAACAAAGAATGTAGAAATAATCATAAAAAAAAGAAAAAAAAAAAAAAAAAGGAAGAAGTCATGTGCAGGGTGATGATACTGTAATAATAAAAAAAATGTAGTAGCGAACGTGAGGTATGATATGAATGATTCGACTCTCTCATCACAAATATTACTTTAACAATTGTATTGACCAATTTGTCGCCATTTTCTTTGCTGAAACCGTCATTATTGCTTTGCCGGAGGCTGCAAATCTCTATCTCTTGGAGTTCTTCGGCTTAAAATTTGATACGCGATTCACTCGAATTTTTGTTCGATTCGAAATAACTCAAATCTGATGATTGCCAATTCATCATATGCATTAATCCGAATGAAAAGTCATCTGTTTAATTTAATATATATATATTGAAAGGACACCAAATATATAATGGGAAAGATCTACAAACTCATTGCCTTAAGTTTTTGGGTTGAAATATGACGTGGACTTCATTTTTTATTTTCTTTTCTGAAATTAATTTGATTTTTATTATTTAATTATTTTCTCTCATGACATAAGTTTAAAAAAAAATTAAATATAATAAGTTTTTTCGACCATGAGTATTTTCAATAATTTAATGAGTTAAAAGGAAGGATTACTTTGTAGTTCATTGTATTATTCCGATTGAGCTTTCTAATGAATTAAAAAATTAATAAATATAAAAAGTAAAATAAAAAGATAATATTAATAGTTTTCATTTTGTATGAGTCCTCTTTGCCTCTTACCTAAGTAATTGGGAAGGCCTTACATCTCATGAGACTTCCACTAATTGCCATTCATTTTAAGGCATGTAGATGTAGTTGATTAGATTTTGGTGAGGGCTTCGTTTGGCAATATTAGGAAAGATTAGGCAACTTTTGGCTGGAACCTTGAGCGAACCGGCCATATTAAGATTTCTGGAATTGAAACCGTCAATTCAAAATCGATGGAAATTAAAATTGAAATCGGAATCTATCTGAACTGAAACCAATTCAAATCAGAATCAAAATTGATGGCCTATGGTTCGGTTCTAGTTTCGCTATTTTTTGAACCTTGAATCGGCAGTTCCAAAAATCGGTCAAAACTATCTGGAACCGACATTTTTTCAGACAATTCCAAGTAAATTTTGAATTTTATTTTAAACGGTTAGAACTAGTAATTTCAATCGGTTCTATCAGCTTTTTTTTAACTATTTTGTGAAATCTCCAAATTATCCCTCATAGCAATTATAAATGGATACATAAAGGCTAGCTCTAAAGGTATTTGTGAAAAAATAATTTTTTTGGATTTATTATAAATACCTCTTTCAATTTACAATCTCCTCACACAAAATTATTTCTACTCTCATTGCTCTATATTATGCTCTACTCTACTCTACAATCTCTTCAATTTTCATTTCTAAATTGTTGTCCAAAATATTACAAAATGATTTTTTAAAAGTCCAATATCCAATCATTTGTCCAAATTATTGTTAATTAATTTCTTCAAATTTCAATATCTAATTATTCTCTCTAATTTTTTCTATTCAATTTTTCAAGTTACATATTATTTTCTTATAATGGCAAGTAAAGGAAACTCAAGTTTCGCTAAGGGCAAAAGAAAGGTTGGAGAAACACAATATCCATTTATCCCTGCAAACAACATCTACGCCTTAACTCCTAACCAATATAATTTTGAGGGATATCCAAATGAAAATTTAAAAATTTCAACTCAAAAATTTAAATTTAATGAAGAGAATTTAAAATAAAAGGAAGAGCAAAGTACACAAATTGTTCGAAAAGCAAGACAAAGTTCCGACATATTCATTATTCATTTCACAAAAAAATCTAAAGGCGACAAAATATTTAATGTAATTTGCAATTATTGTGGTACATCTTATAACTACAAACTTTTATCTTTTAGCATGAGAAATATCCAAATGAAAATTTAAAAATTTCAACTCAAGAATCCGAATTTGATGAAGAGAATTTATAATAAAAGGAAGAGCAAAGTACACAAGTTGTTCGAATAGCAAAACAAAATTTCGACATATTCATTATTCATTTCACGAAGAAATCTAAACGCGATAAAATATTCGATGTAATTTGCAATTATTGTGGTACATCTTATAACTACAAACAAGCCTCAAACACAAATCTATGGATACGTATCTTCCAACATTTCTTTATTTCAATATTCTGAAAAATAATAAAAAGAAGAATTAGCTAAAATGATTTTTATGAAACATTTATCTTTTAGCTTTGGTGAAAAAGTGGGTCTAATCAATATTATAAAAAAATTTTAAATCCTTCTATTAAAAGAGTGCGAAGAAATACTGTAAAACGAACTGTTATTTTTTTATATATAAAAAAAAAGAGTTAGAGCTTTTATTTTCTAAAATAAATGCCATTAGATTGATAATGATTGAAACATTCAAAAGAAAATTATTGCATTTCGTGTTTTTAGTGATAAACATACAGCAAATAATATTTATAGAATGATTGTTTCTATTTTGAATGAATATACACTGACCAAAAAATTTTTTTCAATTTCATTTGATAATGTCTCTGCCAACACTAAATTAATTATTAAACTTAAATCAATTTATAAACAAAATATTGGTGAAAAATTTATCATATTAGATATGCATGTCATGTTTTAAATTTATGTGTACAAGATGGTTTAAAAATTCTTAAATGTTTTATTTCTCTAATTAGAAAAGCTATTTCATATTTATGAAGACATTTTTTTCAAGTGATGAAAAATATGAGCTAAATTTTATAAGAAAAATAAACAAATATCAAAACTTTTTTTTAAGGAATGTCCCAACTTATTATAATTCAACATATGAATAATTTAATGAGTCTTTACATATAAAGAATTATTGTGATTTTTTATTAGTAACAATATTGAAGAATTTAATTTATCTCACAATATTGAAAGATTTATGGAAAAAAATTTTATATTTTAAAATTTTTTAATGATGATACATATAAATTTAGAGGGGTCTATTATCCCACATCTCATTTGCTTTTTTCCTGCATCCATTAATATTGTTCGTCCACTTTAAGAATTTGAAAGTGACAATATATTAATAAATTGTGTTCTGTCAATAAAAAAAATGGTTGTCTTATTTTAAAAATATACCACTTTTTTTTTTTTTGTTGTTTGTGTATTTGATCCTAGATATAAATTTGAAATTTTATCTGAATATTTAACTCTTTATTATAAAATATTAAATCTTGATGTAGGAGATAATGTTAATATAAATGTAGTATTACATGAAATTAGAAAAAATATTATAGAATTATATACTAAATTTGTTAATTATTCTAGTTCATCTACTTCTTCTAATTCTTCTCAATTTAATAATCAATCATTACTAACTGAATCGGTATGTGTTGGTGTTGTTGAATGTGTATTATTACAAAAATCAAAAAGACCCAGAGAATCCGGTTCTTTTCTCAAACTCGATAAGTATTTTACCACTTTTTTTGAGTTTGGTGATAGTTTTGCAAATAATAATTTCTCAATTCTAGATTTGTGGAGTCATCACGCCAATACATTTTCAACCCTTTGACTAATTGCAAAACAAGTTTTACTAGCTCTGTTCTCCACTGTTGCGATTGAACGAGCTTTTAGTCAATGAGAAAACGTACTTAATGAAAAACGATCTAGTACGACACTCGATTCACTATAAGTACAATTACACCCGGATGATTGGAGTAACGCCGAACTAAGAGCACAAGAGAATATTAAAGAAAATAAAAATTTATATAATCTTTACTATGGGTCTTCAACAAGAACATTAACCAACGGTGAAAATAGCAACTAAGGTAAGATACGTGAAATTGATACAAGATAAGTAGGAACTATGTGAGTTTGGATTTCTTTAAACCCCAAGAGGATAGATACATAGGCAACTTATTTTTGAAAAAAAAATTAATTTCAAGCCCTTTTTTTTTTAAAAAAAAAAATATGTTCTAACTTTTTTAAACAAAAAATAAATTATGTTCAAGTATTTTTTTTTTAATTTTTTAAGGGTACTTTTTTCAGGAATCATTTCAAAAATTTTTAAATTTTAAATTTTAAAGAAAAAATATTCTCTAATTTTTATTCTACGATTATGCGATTTGCCGAAAAATCGATCAAAGAATTGGCCGAAACCGTCGATTTTGGAATTGTTAAAGAACTGAAATCAAAACCGTAATTGAAACTGTCATTTTCAGTTTGATTCCGATTTGAAATTTTTTAGAACCGGAATCAAAATGAAACCATCAGTTCCAAAACCGTGGCTAGATCTACTCGTGCCAATATCTTAAGCTCTATTCTGCAAAATTAAGTTTCTATTCTGCAAAATTAAATTTTTTAATAGTTACTAATTATCCTAATAGTTGACAATTTTATGGATGTTTTATTAAATATTAAAGGGACTAATGTTGTATATTTTGCTCCGTCAAACTCTAAATACTAATATAAATGATGTATCATCGAATACACCAAAGATTGAAAATGTAAAATAATTTTATTTCTCAGGCTCCATTAGTTTTCATAAAATAATTTGCAGAAAAATATTTTTCACAATGTTTCATTGCTTGAGTGTGCAGGAAAATAAGTTAATAGAAAATATTTTCTTAATCAAAGAAAAATTAAGTTATCCTATTTTCAATAGAGAATCATATTTTTCGAAAATTGAAAAATCTTATAAATTTATATTTTTAATTTATTAATTATTATAGTCATTATCACTAGCCACCATTTATCACCGACCAACACCACCTATCATCGACCAACACCACCAAGGGCCGCCGGTGGCTTTCATAATTTATATTTTTTTCATTTTTTTATATTTGAGAATAAAATTTTTAAATTATATAATTTCTATTATTATTAATATTTTTTATGGTCTTATCAAACAAAGACTTTAATATTTTTAATTAATTGTCAATATTACAACCAAATAAATGAGAATAAGTCATTTGAAAAATATTTTTTGACAAGTTATTTTACAAAATCAAACATAATCTTAATGTTTGGATATTTGAGATGAAAACAAGAAGAGAAAATGAATTTGTGAATAAAGTTTAAACGGTACTTTTTTTTCAAAGAAAGTACCATAAATAAGGGTAATTTTATAATTATAATTATAGATTAGACTTATCAATGGTAGGTCTATAATAAGGGATGGCAATTTTATCTAATCAAATAGGTATCCGTTGCCCGTTATCCATTTAATTAATATTTTAAAATAGTTATTTTTCTTAAAAGAAAGTTATATATATGCCTTTTAATTATAATTAATACTATAATTGTATTTAATGTTGATATCATATTTTTATTAAGTCAAAATATAAATTTTATATAATTTATACTTATTTTTTATTTTTATACATAAAAAAATAAAAAATATAATTATAAATGAATAGTTAAATGACTTCAGGTGTTTAAATAGGTAATTATAATTGAATTCAGTATTCAATTTGTAATCAGGTTGAATGAATTTTAAATGGATACCTGACCCTTTGTCATTTATATCTATAACCCCATTCATAAACCAAATCAATGAAAATAAGAATTTTAAAAAATTATTTTTATTTTATTCTTTTTTTTTCAATATATGGTTAGAGATACTCTATCAATAAAAAAAATTATTTTCTATTGGTTGATCGGTGAGTAGACTTATAGATTCAATTTAGGCAAGTCAATCTCTTATAATTATTTTTCTCTAATTTTCTTTCAAATTGGGATGAGAATAAAAAGATTTGGAGAGAGGGAAAAACAAATATGGGAGGGAATGAGAGAAATTTAAGACATTGGGAGTTAGAAAAAAAAAAAATGATGATACAAGATGACTTGAATACACAACTAAAACGAGTTTTTTTATATCAACTCACTTGTTTATATAACAGAAGCTTCTTCTATTTATAATTCTAAGAGTTTCCTTCAAGTAAGGTGCACCTTTTATATATATATATATATATATTAGGCTCAAGCCACCCTCTTGGCACTACCTCAGGGGAGATATAAATGTTTAATTTACCAATATAAATGTAATCTGGTTTATGTAATTTAATTTAATTTACTAATATATATATATATATATATATATATATATATATATTAAAAAAATCAAATTAAAAATTTCATTAATTGAGATACAGATAAACATATTTCTATATTTTATATAAAAAGTTTAATAATAAATCACTATACAAAGAAAATACACTTTACCATTACTAATTATTATATTTACGAGCAATATGATAATTTTATTAATTTATATATTCAAATATAATTAGATTTATAAATTTATAGTTAAAAAAAATGAAGAAATAATTCTTTCGAAGTTGTGATGACAATTGAACATAATTCTTTGTATTTTATACAAAAATCTTAGGTGATGGATGGCAACAAATCAAAGTAACATGACCCAAATCTTGTGACACTGCATTTATAAAATTTTTAATTCGAGATTGATTACCTGCAGCCTGCAGCATATGTATATAGCTTTGGCGACAGGAGGACACGTGTGGCAGGGCTCTGAAACTGGAGATTATTGAATTACACACGTGTCCTCTGAGTGCCATTAACATTTCTATCCAGTATTGCAAAACCTAGGGCTAAGCAAAACTTATAATGAAATTCTTTTGTCGGTTCAAATGATTTAATCTGAAGTTTTCTTTTTCTTCAGCTCCATTTTATAAAAATTTATCGGTTCAACGACCAAATTGCATAATTTGGTTTGAATCAATTTTATGACCTAAAATTTTGGTTTACCTTTTCTTTTTTTTCTTTTAATAAATTATCGATATCTGAATCTTATTACAAAGGATTCTTTAATCCAGTATGGAGTTTTGTTAGAGTTAATGCAATTCTTTTTACAGGTATGTTTAGTAGAAAATCCGACAGCTATTTCTATATATGCAATTTGCATGCGTTACCAACTGAATCATATTTCATAGGTGTTTACCTTTTTTTACTTTGATTCAGTTTGATTTTGAATCAATCTGATCATTTGAGATTAGCTACCTGAAAATTCTTTCGTTGAACTCTTTGAAATTAGTAATAGAAACTGACTTGAGAAGCAAATTAAGAAGAACCATCAAGAAGAAGAAGGGAGAAATCCCATGCAAAAGCCTTCCACGCAGGACCATCCAAAGCAAAGTTTTGACACGTTAGTTTACAGACAAGGTTTGCAGATATTTGAAATTATATAATAAGCAAATTTTTATACGAGTTTGTCCCTCTTAATTTATAAATTCTAGCCAAGTCCATACTTAATACTTAACATTTGTCTTTTAAGCATATCAAAGTAATAAGATAGAGGCAAAGGCCAGATTCTAATATTAAAATTTTCAAAAATCAAAAGGTCATATCAAAAAGAAATTTTTTTTTTCTTTTCACTATATATTTTGCAATCAAAGTTCTAAAATATTCTGGAGTTTGACTGAGATTTAAAAAAAAATTTATTTCCCATTTGCCTTTTGCAAAATAGATAGACATCATAGACTACCTTAAATTGCATTTGTGAGAGAGCAAATAGAGGCACAAAAATTGAAGAGCCCCAAAATTCCCCGCCAGTGAAGAATTGAAGCAAAGAAAAGGTAAAAAGTAAAAACCACTTAAGAGGGGCGAGTTGTTTTTTTTTTTTTTTTTTTCCTTTCTTTCTTCTTTTTTCATGATGAGTCAAAAAAATGAAAGGCTTTATTTATTTAATTTATTATTTATTTAGATTTTAGTAGTAGAAATAGAAATTAGGGTTAAAGAAAGAGAAGAGGAGGAATATGTAGGGACCAATAGTAATGATTCAATTGATGGGTCAGAGTAACCGTGTCCGTGTCCCCTTTTCTTCCCTCCTGCTTCCCACTTACATGCACCCACTCTTTGCAATCACATTGTTGGATTATTATTATTTTAGCATATCCCTAATTTCTGTTTTCCTTTTTTTTTTTTTTTTGAAAAAAAAAAAATAAGTTTTTGGGTTCATGCACTTATAAAACCTTTATTCAAAAATATTTTATTTAGAAGAGGTAAAAAAGAAAAAAAACTTATATTTTTTGTAATATTTTTTTCTTTATGTTTACGTAAATTTTAAGTTTTATTTTTTAAAATTTATTTTTTAATAAATATGTATGATAATGAGATATTTGAAAATTCTTATATTTTATTTTTTAAATATTTAATTCTATTTTTATAGTAATTTAATTTTATTTAAGAGAGATAAGAAAAGAAAAAAAAGCATATTGTTTATAATATTTTTTATGTTTATATAATTTGATTAAATAAATTTTTAAATAAAACATACAAAAGCCTTTCAAAATCCTTAAAATTAAAGAAAATGAACTTATACGATGTGAGATGATGAACAAATTAAAATTTAATTTGAAATAAATGTTTAGGGCTTTTACGTTTTGCTTATTTAGAAATAAATCAGCAGTTTTAATAATTTGAACAATATGAACAGTTAAAACGGTTTTTCTTTCCTTTTTTAACTTTTAATTTTATATTTAAAGCATAAATAATTACCTAATGTTGATTAAGATAATAATTTAAAATTTTTATGAATACTTTATCTAAAAATCTTATAAAAATTTCAAAGTTTAATTAAATATTATGTTATTAAAAATTAAAAATCAGAAAAAAAACTTAATTTAGATGGTTCATAACTAATAATAAAGGTTGACAGACTTTCTAATATACTCAGACCTGAAAAAAAAAAAAAAAAAATTTCAAGTGAAAAAATTTGAAACACGAATGTTATTAGGATGACATAGGAATCGAAGAACCTCGATTCGCTTGCCAAATTGTAGTAGAAGCATCTAATGATGCTAATGTTGGAAGATGATGCCTATTTTTCTTTATTTGCCGCAAAATATAGTTTATTTTTATTTTTTATGTTATAATAAAATTTTAAATTATCTATTATATTTAATTAAATTTTATTTTATTTTTAATAATTTTTATTTATTATTTATGTGTTATTTAAAATGAGTACAATAGAAAAATTATATGATAAAATTATTCTTTAATTATTATAATTGTTATTTTTATAATTTGCGTAAAACTAGAAAAGACTATTTCTTTCTTATCAAGGGGGTGTCTAATTAAAATATTCAAGAAATGTCTTTAAAGTGTCTTAAAATTTTCAAAATTTAGTCTTAAAGTTTCCGAAGTTAGTAAAATTAAAAAAGAAATTATCATATGTGTTTTTAAAATATTTGAACATATTTAAAAGAGTTTAAATTAAAATATCGCCGTTTGATATGAATATAAATGAATTAAATTTTTTAAGCGTCAGCTCGTTCTAAACAATATATGATATAATTATATTTTATCGAGTATAAAGTAACTATTAGCAACATTTAATCAATTAAGTTTTTAATTAATTATAAGAATATTTTTAAAATTAAAATTATTTAATTAAAGTTTAAAATTTTTCCTAGTACAATTATTTTACGCACTTAAAATATGAAAACAAAGGGTTTTCTTTCTTTTTTTTTTTTTTTTTCCGTTCATGACTAGAACTAGAATCCTACATTAATTTGAATTGTGCATTATTGATGACAATGCTTTAGTCAAGAATGGAAAGAGAGAGACAGAAGAGACCGCCCAGTCATCCCATAGAAAGCTTCCACTTGCACTTCTCTCTACTCCATTTATATCTTATTAATTGAATAATAATAATGTTATTTCCTTCTGTCATAAAATTAAACCCTCGATCCTCGTGCAAGCCTAAGTCTCTCTCTCTCTCTCTCCATTTCCATCTCCTCCTTCCTCTATATTTGTGTCGCCCTCTCTTCACTTCTCTTCATCAAATGAAACCTTTCCTTTCTGTCTCTCTCTCTCTCTACTACCAACGACAAACAAGACTTAACAACTCAAGAAAACGAAACCCAATAATCTCCTTCTCTCACTTTCTCTTTCTTTCATGAACATGGATTCTTCTTCTCACCACCAGAACTGGCTTGGTTTCTCTCTTTCTAATCAACATCACCAGCATATAAATCCCTCTCATCTTTGTCTTTTTGAAGCTTTTACCACTACCACCGCCACCACCACTTCTTCTTCTTCAGGTGCACTTCTCTCTCTTTCTCTTTGTATTTTCCGCAAACAACAACGGATGCATACTCTTTGCTGCATAAAAAGAATAGATATAACCCTAATACTTTTTGGATTAGTTTTTATAGGCTTATTTTTAAAAATGAAATGAAATATAATCTGTATGTTCCTTTTATTTTGTTATTAATGTTGTAGATAGAGGTAGAGCACAATCACAGGCACAAGGAGAAGATGTTACAGCAACAGGAACAGACTTATCAATATTTACTACAACTGGACCAAAGCTCGAGGACTTTCTTGGCAGCTCCACCACTGCACCACCGGCACGGGCACCGGCACCACAACCATCACTGCAGAGTCAGTTTCTTACTGAAACAGCAGCACCACCACCACCATCCGTGACTACTGACTCTGACACATGTGAAATATACGACTCTGACCTTAAGAGCATAGCCGCTTGTTTCCTTCGTGGGTTTTCAAATTCTTCCTCTTCCTCCACCTCTACTACTACTGCCACTGCTACTAATAATAATAATTATAGTAATCAAGAAGTAAGTATCATTACCCAAAATCAACCATTATTAGCTCAGGCAGCTGAATCTGCACCAAGAAAAACTGTGGATACCTTTGGCCAACGTACATCAATCTACAGAGGAGTCACTAGGTATTAATTTATTTGATTTAAATATAAACAAAACCCAGATCTTTAAAATAAAAATAATTAAGGATTTATTTTCCTCTTCAGACATAGGTGGACTGGTAGGTACGAAGCTCATTTATGGGATAATAGCTGCAGAAGGGAAGGCCAGAGTAGAAAAGGCAGACAAGGTAATTTGTTTTTTTTTTTTTTAAGATCTGAGTATTAAATCTTCTCTGAATCAGGTTTTGTTGATATAAATTTTTTTATTTCATTGTACAGTAAATATTTATGTAGATTCTGATCTGTTTTTGTTCGTTTGTTTCTTTTATGTGCATGACGAATGATTACTGTTGATGGTTGCACGAATAACATAATTGTTTCTCGAACAGTTTATTTGGGTAAGTTAATATATTTATAATTTTCTGTCTATGGTTATGATTATCCATTTATAATAAAGTATATGATTAAACCTATCATTTTGTTTTTTACTGTTTGTGGCTAAATATTCATTCATTCTTGTTCTATTTATGAAATCATTTTTGTATGATCTACTTCAGATTGGACTATAGATTTTGCTTCGTGTAACTTAAGATTCTTTTTCTTTTAAAATAAGAATCTCTCCTTAGATTCCTTTTTCAATAGTATTGCATATACATTATTATCATTTTTTCTCATCTTGGTACAATTTTCTTTTAGGTGGCTATGATAAAGAGGAGAAAGCAGCTAGAGCTTATGATCTTGCTGCTCTTAAGTATTGGGGTCCGACCACAACCACAAACTTTCCGGTAATTAACATTAAGCCCTTCAAATATATTTTTTTTGCAAGATCATATTACTTTTTTTTATTGATGTAATTAAATAATTAATGCAACTCTAAAATTATTTATTCTGCCTTAGATTTCTAACTATCAGAAGGAAATAGAAGAGATGAAACACATGACTAGGCAAGAATTTGTTGCTTCTCTAAGAAGGTAATAATGATAACATTACAATATAACAATAAACATAAAGAACAAAAATTAATTTTTTTTTATCTTTTATAATTTCTTTTGTTATACATTTTCTTGTATAATAGGAAAAGTAGTGGTTTCTCTCGAGGAGCATCCATTTATAGAGGCGTGACTAGGTTTGTGATATTTTTGAAATTCATTTTTCTTTTTTTGTACTTTTAACATATATATGATATAGGTTAAACTAAATTTCAAGAATTTATATATTTTTAAAAAAATTATTTCCAGGCATCATCAACATGGTCGATGGCAAGCAAGAATCGGAAGAGTTGCCGGCAATAAAGATCTTTATCTTGGAACTTTCAGTGAGTTTTTATTTTAATTTTTATTTATTTATGCATATTATGTGCAATGTGATAATGAAGTTAAAATATCTCTCTTAATTAACTAAACAGGCACTCAAGAGGAAGCAGCAGAGGCTTATGACATTGCAGCTATAAAATTTAGGGGGCTAAATGCTGTTACAAATTTTGATATGAGCAGATACGATGTTAAAAGCATAGCTAACAGCAATCTTCCAATCGGAGGAATTTCTGGCAAGTCAAAGAATTCATCGGAGTCAACATCAGATAGTAAAAGCATGGACGGCTGCAAATCGTCCGCCGACGACCGGGATCACCTTTCCTCAGCATCCTCTGTTACCTTTGTATCTCCTACTGCAAACTCTACTTTAGGGTTTGCAATGCCAGTGAAACAAGATCCATCTGATTTCTGGTCAAACATTCTAGGAAGCCGGAATACTTCTACTACAACACCGGTAAGCAATGATGCCAAGAATGAAACCGGTAATAATGTTATGTTTCATTCATTTTCTAACGCACCTCCTCAAGTGCAACCGAGTATTGATATTGATTTCATCAACGTGGGTTCTTCGGTAAACGGCGGGATATTATTCAATGGTGGTGGCGGGTACTACAGTGGTGGAGCTGGAGTTGGTGGTGGTGGTGGTGGTGGGAGTAATGTCTCAAGTTCGAGTTCAAATTTGATCCCATTCGCACCACCGGTTGCTTTAAGTAGTAGTAGCATTAACTACGAGGGGAGTTCTAATTACGGAGGATGGATTGCACAATCTATACATAGTTTACAATCTGCAAAGCCTAATCTATCAATATTTCAGACACCAATTTTTGGAATGGAATGAGCTGTTTGTTTATTCTCTGAAAAGAGGAGAGAGATTATAGATGAGAATGAGAATCTGTGCAAAAATGGTGAAAGTGAAGGGAGTAATGGAAAATTTTTGTTGCATGCCAGCATGCATGGATTGCACAGATTGGTTGGTCAAAATTTTTCATTTTACTAAAAAAGTATTTTGACAGAAGCTGACCGTACTAACTGAAGTTACTTTAATTTCTTTTTTTTTTTTCTTTTTGTTTTGTTTTCTTATGGTCTTTGATTCTCTGTTTTTTGGTTTTGTTCTTATTTTCTTTTTCTTTTGCTTTTCTGCTTTTTATTACTGACATGAATTTACTTGGGTATAAAATGAAAATTGAAAAAGAAATCCTTTTGTGATCTTTTTGTCATGTTGGTGGTTGGCATGTGAAGAATTTATTTTCATATGGTCTTAGAGGAACTTTGTCTTATCTTTGTAATATTATTGTATATAAGCATGTAATAAATTCAATGGGTTAGTACTTAGTACCATTAAAATGCTTGAGCAAGCTAGTTGGCTATTGAATTTATTCTTGCATTGTTAACCAAGATCAAAATCAGGAAGGAGAATCCTGAATTTATTGCAAGGATACACTATATTTTGGTGTGTATCACTTGCAAATGGGTAAAATTAAGATATATAACTCCAAACTCTATATATCCTTTAAAAAGTAAATCTATCATGCTCACACTCTATAAAATAAATATTTATTCTTATTAAATTCGTCTTTAGGTTTATTTTGATTTTGAATCGATGGTAACTAAATTGAAAGAGAAAATATTCAAGATCTTATTCGTTAAACCACGCTAAATTTTATTTTCGGCTCGAAAGGAATTAATCTCTTATCTAATCGTTAGACAAGAGGCGAGAGAACACTCTTGTTAAAGCGCGTTAAATCTTATTTTCAGCTCGAAAGGAATTAATCTCTTGTCTAACTGTTAGACAGGAGACGAGAGGATATTCTTGGTAAAATTCAAAAAAAAAAAACTAACAAGAAAAACATTTATCCATTAATTTGGTTTATCATCCTCAGTCAAAGCATGATGTCTTTAATTATATATATGAAGAAGATAATGCTATGTGTTGATCACAATACAAATGAGGGCAATTTAGCTCCTTTTGACCTATAATTAATTTCGATTAAAGATTTGCCTTTCATACCGTTAACTTTCAAGTGTGATGATGATGAAATTTGAATCAAACTAGATTAATTATAATTCATATTTTAAAATATTATTTATTTTAATTCAATTCGATAGTCCTTATTGAGAAAAGAAATATTGATAGAGAAAGCAAGTATTTCATTTTATATATTTAATTTTATAAATTATTTTTTCATAAATTAAATTGCATATTTTTCATGATTATGAATAAATTTCAAATGGCTCACAAAACTCATAAATGAAATGGATTGCTGACCTACATGAGCTAGATATATTTGACTTTAAGAACACCACAAATGGTCAAAAGCCTAACGTTGTTTACCCTTGTCTTGCAAAGTTTATATATGGAGCCTAAATTCAAAATGAAATTGCCTTTTCTCGGAGTTTCAAATTCCAAATTTTGCAATCTTTTCACCAAAATCCCATGTTTGAATAATCCATCGATTTGCTTCAAATCTCTCATTTGTGGCAGGAAAAAATTATTATTATGATAAGGTATTGATTGGAATAATAAGTGACTTCAGTCTCTGCATGCATGAGAAGGTAAGTTCAATCTCCAAAAATCGCACTTTGCAAAGAGAATAAAAATTTTTTATGTTATATGTTCTAGGGATTACATATTCTAATTTTGCAAAAAAAGAAAATCAAATTTTATGAATTTAATTTTTATTCCAAAAAAATTAAGTTTCACAAATCTTTAAAATAGAAACTTTCATTTTTAATTTCGTAAATTTTAACAAAATTCATTAATTTTAAAATCATCAATCCGAACATTGCCATAATGTACGTATGGAATTCATATATAACTCAAAAGCAATATGACGTGTATTTATTTATGCAATGCAAAATTTGGAAATGAATATTAAAACTATGGAATCAATCAAATATATACAAATAGAAGAACATATTTCGTACAAGTATAAATGTACGTATTCGTACAAGTTGGAAGCGTATTTTTTATTACAATGTTTGCAAAACTCTTTTTAAGTACGTGATATTTTTAAGTTTTAAATATAATCTTATAAAATTGAAATTAAAAATATTTATTATTAACATTGTAGTCTTCCATTTTTAGCTCTCATTTTATCTCTTGTAATTCAATAAAATTAATCCGCTCAGTTATTTAATTAGCATTTCAAAAGAAAGTAATATTTCATAATCCGCTCACTCAAATTTTAAACACTAATATAAATATTATGCTATTGAACACTATAAATAATAATTAGTGTTTTGACTCATCAAAAAATTAAAAATTACGTAAAAAAACTAAAATCCAACGTAACTTATTTTCAATAAATTTTACATCCAATTATAGTTTTTCACATTTTCAACTATTAGTAGAAAAAAGTCTATCTAAAACATCTATTTGTGTTCAAATGGAGGGAGAGAAATTAAAAAAAAAAAAAAAAAAAGGAAAAAACAATATGATGAAAAGACATTTAAATTGAGACCTATTTGATCTTTGCTCTAAAACCCTAAAATGTTCCCCACACACAAAAAAGGCAGTCTAAACTCTTAATTAAAGGAACCAAAACCTTGACCCAAAAAAAAAATAAATAAATAAAGTGAGAAAAAACCAAAAGTGTGCTAAGCTCTTTAGGAAACTTTAACAACACATATAATAATAATGTACAATAGGACAGAAAACAAAACCCATATATATTGTTAACATTGTCTACAAGCTTTTTGTGTGTCTCTTTCCAAACTATATATATATATATATATAAAATTTGAAATTCTTGTCCTTTTCTTGTCTCTCGTATCCCTCTCTTTGGACGATGGTTACCTTTTTTTTGCCTTTGTACCTTTCGGCGCTTAATAGATCCTTACCCTCATCATCACATGCCTTATTGTTTTGACCATTGTTTTGACTGTATTATATACTTGTTAATATTATAAGTAATTTATTAAATTGATAAAAAAATTATAATTGAAAAAAAAAAAAAACCTCTTGAGTACTACGAATAGAAAAAAGAAAAAGAAAAAGAAAACTCTTGAAAGGTCACTATCATATATTATTAGTATCCTATCTAATTTTTCTCAGAAAAAAGAAAAAAAAATATATATATATATAACAAATCATTGGCTTTCAGTAGTTACTTCTCTACTTTTTCGAGACATTTAAAAAAAAACAATTAAAAATTAAAATCTATATTATAGAAAAATCTAGAGAACAAACCTTAGCAATTTTAACATTTAGAGAAAAATGTAACAAAACTATGGATTTAGAATAATTATCTATTTTAGATTCAAATAGATTATGAGCTTAATATATTAAATATCAATTATTTAAAATTGTTCATATAAAAATAATTAAATAAAAATATAGTAATTTCTAGTCATTTTTTTATTAACTCATAAAACCTTTTATTAAACAAATTAAGGATTTATAAATTTTATAAATTATTAACTGAAGTATAAGTAAAATAGCTTTTAGTAAATTCCTAATTAAATGTAGTAAAATTAAATAAATTCGGGTAATATTAATTAAATTTCTAATTTAATTCATGGATTTATTTAATAGGATAAAAAATATTAAAATTTAAAATAATGAGTCAATTTAATATTTAAAATTACAAAGTTGAAAGGTGAATTTATATATTTTATCGAATAAATTTAAAGCAAGTAGGTATTGTTATTATATGAATTAGAGCAGTAATTGAGAAAAAGAAGCTTATGACATGTTCAACTTTGTAGATGGTGTTAGCCATAGATCAACTATTATTTTATAATACATAATCAAGATAGCTGAAACTTCATGTTAAAGATAGATTAAGCTTTTTGTGGAGATTTCTTAACAGTAAAGACTTGATTTTTTTTTTTTTTTTTTTTTTTGAAGGTATCAACTCCATAATGTTGTTGGAATTAGGTAAAGAAGTTCAAAAGAAGAAAGTGTTGAATTGATGATTGTAATTTTTTTTAATAAAAAAATTATAATGTTTGGTATAAATGAACATGGAATTTGAATATAATACTTAATTTGCCCTTTGAAAAGTGATGATGATACTGACATCCAAAGAGGATAAGATTTATTCCCAGAAAAGGATAAGATTACTAGATAATTAAGCTAATTTTTTATTCAAAAATAAAAAAGCTAAATATTTATTATGCATTTATATTAATTGTTAAAATTTAAAATACCTACTATTGCGGTTACATCGACAACAGGCTGATTATATAAAAAGAGTTTTCAGTTCAATTTTTATTAAATATATCTATAGAGAGGGTCCAAGAATTTTAATGTGACTAAATCCTGAATCAGATTAAAAATTTATTGGTAATAGATTTAAAAGAAATTTAAAAAAAAACCAATAAAATTTATTTTAAATAAATATTTAGTTTAAATTGATTGGAATGCAATGAAAATAAATTTTTGAATGTTAATATATAATATATAAAAAAAAAAGAAAATAGAAAGGCCACGTGATTCCAATTTGCCAAATACATTTATTTGTAATAGGTCTTAAATAGTGGCTCTACCTAACCTAATGGCATTGATGTGGATAGCTGTTAGAATTAGGCATCAACAGCAGACAATAGCTAGGAATCATCCAATTCCATACGAAAAATTCTATTTTCACTGACAATGACTATTTTTTAAGATACAATGCATACCGGACACGACACCATACATATAATTCGATTTTCAGAAAATATATCTATTTTATTAATAAAATGGAAAAAAATTTGCATTTTACGAGTGGAAGAAAATTACAATTTCTGATTATTATATGCATAAACATACTAATATAATTATAGGAACATAAATGTTTAATTTAGATTATTAAAATAAAATATTATGTGGGACAAGGGATATGAAACATAATATTTCATTATAGAACAAAGCATTTAAAAATGAAATTTAATCTCATTTTACAAACTCAAATTTAATATAAATTATTAATTTTTTAGTCATTATGCATCGAGAATTTAAACTTAAAAGAGCTTCCAAAATTTTTGTATAAATCATGAGATCGAGAAATTAAATGCATTTTTCCGAAAATTGCATTTTAAAAAGATTAAATTAAATATATACTTTATTATATATATTTCTATCTAACGATAAATATTGTTATCGTCCACGTTTTATATTTGGAACACGCATAATAAATTATTTATTGTGTCTATGCAATACAGTTTCCCACGTGTGAACGTGCCTTCTAGACAAAAAAAAGGATAGCTATAATTATAGATGTGTATTTCTCCCATTTATGAGCAAACATATACTACTAATTTCTATTTAGTTTGATGTAATGCAATGTATTATAATTAAATATATAATATAATAAATAATATAATGTAATGAAATGTAATTGAGAAAATTTATGAAATATAATTACTATTTAATTTTTATATTTATTTATAAATATATAATGTAATTAACACACATTCACCATTAATGCCACTATTGCCGCCACTATTATTAACATCATAACTACAACTGTACTACTATCATCACCATCACCATTACCACCATATTATTATTAAAAAAAAAATATTTCAAAGTTATTCATTATATCAAGTTATTAAATACTATTTAGATCTATAAACTATTTGACTATAAAATAAAAAAAAATGTGCCAGAAAAAAAATGCAATGTGACAAAATATAAGTTAGAGTCATTGAAAATTAATTTTTTACACAATTTTATATATTTTCATTAAATAAATTAAATTACATATAAAATTATGATATTTTGATCTTTTTGGTGATTTTGTATTTCATTTTTCCTATTTCAATAGCAATATAAAATAATGATGTGGTGCTTTTACATAAATTTAAATAATAAAGATTACACATGTAATCTCAATTACATTACAAAATTAATAAAAAGTCTAATCAAATAATGTAATGAACCTTGTAATTTAATTTTCATTTCATTACATGCTTGATTACAACATACCAAACAAAACATTTCCTTTTTTTATTTTAAATGCTTCACGATATAGGTTACATTTTTTTTTATCAACAAAAATATAGTTTACACTAAAACTACATTTGATTGGATGTAATACAATGTGATATAATTAAATATGTAATACAATATAATGAAATATAATTGATGTCATATTGCAATCAACCATGTAATATAATGTAAATTATATTATAAGACTGGTTATATTGTTTAGTTAGACTTTTTTCTTTTTAAGTCTGTAATATAATTAAAATTATACGTATAATCTTCATTATTTAAATCAATGAAATATATAAAAAAAATACATGACACACGTAATATCAAGTCACTTCAATCAAAACTCCATTGTTCAAGACTATTATCACCACCACCTTATCACTTTATGGCTACCATTCGCCACCACTCAAATACTATTACCACCACTCCACCACCAACTCCATCACCACCATTATTCCATTACCGTTGCTCCACCACCATCACCACCACCTCAACCACCCGATCGCCACCATCACACCACTACACCAGTGCACAACCACCACCACAATTACTTTGATACTACCGCTGCTGCTCGATAACCATCATCATTATCACTCCACCACCATTATTATAAAAAATAATTTTATTACTTTCACAATTAAAATGATATGACCTTAATTAACTATTTTGTTATTTAGACTCTCACTAAACATACTATTATGTACATGTACAATTTATTTGATGCATTTTTACTTTTTTTTTGTTTTAATTATTTTTTAAATTCTTCTTCACTTAATTTTAACATTGTAACATATTTCAAAAACTATAGAATGTGATAAAAAATTATTAAAAAATCATTAAAAATTTATTAAAATAAAATGATCGAGGACCATTTATTTTTAATTTTGTTATTTGTTTTTCTGTTTGTTTCTTGATAATTACATATTGAAAGGAAGATGAAAGAGAACTTAAAGGGTTAAGGGCAATTTTATATTTTGATCTTTACACTTCACTGCGTGTTAAGTTATTTGGCGTTGTACTCAGCATTATTTTTAATAATTAGTGGGTCTCATGCGTCCAATTCATGTTTCCCACAAGCCATGTGGGACGGACACCTGATTAAAAAAATTTATCAATTCTAATACTTGATTGCAAATATTTTTCATTAAGACATTAAAATAGAAATTTTTCGAAAATTCAAATTCTAAATTTATAATTAGTGTTCTTAATAATTATTTATATCATCCACCAAGAAGGAAGGTCTCATAAAAGAAAAGAAAATCAAAAGAATAAAAAAAAATCGTACACAACAGGCCATGTTTTCTTAGCATAATAGATTATCATGCTAAGCGGCAGACAAATACAATTTCAATATATATACAAAATTTTTGAATTCTATAGGATAGTAAAAGCGTTTCTTCTACTGAGACGTAAAACGTGTAATAACACTTGCATGTAAGATGAGATTTATACATGCGGGAGAGCCTTTGGTCAATAACACTTGCATGTAAGATGAGATTTATACAATTTGAATAAAGTAAGAGATAAGATGAGGTGTACAAGAAAGTGTATATCATATTGATATTTCATGTAAGGATGAAAGTTTAAAATTTTACTATTCATACATCTTTCAATCAACCATGTTTATATATTTACAGGTCCATTTGTTTCAAATTCATTTAAATTATCTTTAAACGAATAACATACTCATTTTCTTTTTTTTTTTTAAATTACGATATTCGAATGTATTACCATGGTGTGCTCAAGATTTAATCATAGTTAAAGTTTTTCTCTTCTTTTCGCAGGTGTGTTTAGTAAAAATCGAACTCGAAAGCTCTTTTCATACTTTTAATCTGTATTGACAACTGAACCACAATTTATAGGTCAAATATTCCTTTTATTCGTAATAAGTAAGATAATAGTCATTTTACTAATAATAGGCTGTGTATTCACAAGTACCCATATTGAATAGACTTATCTAAATGGAGTTTATGACCTTAAACTAAATTAATGAAATTAAAAATTTTTATTTAAACAAAAATATTTATTATCTTAAAAAAATATTAAAAATACATCGACAAGCAAATCATCGAGTTTGGTTAAATTTAGATTTATTGTTTAAATGGAAAAATAAAATTCTAAATATGGATATAGTAATTTTGCAATCAAACAACCATTGGGGATTAAGTGCTTAAGCATCAAACTTAGATTGAGTGAGAAAAGATGATTAGTTACTTAAAAAAGAAGAAGGTATATTTAATTGTACTTAGTTGAAAAGCAAGCACATGCCATTTCCTGAAAAGTCGAGGGTCCAAAATTGAAATAAAGTAATAGTCAAATCCAATACTGCAAAAGTTGCTCATTTTCTACTTTTCTTTTTTGCGTTTTTCTCTTTGAGTTTAGACTCAATTATTTGCTTGCTTGCTTCCCCTTTTTGTTTTGCTTGCTCTATGACAGATGTCGGCCACACTGCCATCCTTATTATTATCTTTTGTTTCTCTTGACTTGCTGTTGCTTTGACTCAGCAACTTCAAATATTTATATATAACCTAAATCTCAATAATTAATTAAAATATCACTTAATCAAATAAATGATTAAAAAAATTTATCATTAGCATATAAATCTCACCAACGAGAGGAAAGAAGAAGAAAATACATTATATATATTATAATTAAATGCTTCATGATATTAATATACTAATGTCAAGATCGACCTCAACTCTACCTCTAGCAGCAAGATCGACGTGAGAATTGTCGTCGCAAGCATAATCGGCGTGAGAGTCTTCACGGAAAAATCAATTTTTGTCTTAAGATTTCATTTTCATTTTTTTTTTTTATATTTTTTATTGAAAAATTGATTCATGTTTTACGATTTCATTTTAATTTTTCTGTTTTCCAAATAATTTACATCTGTGCTCCTTTGCATGTAACCAAGCATTTTGATTTGTATTCATATTTGGAGAAGTGTATTGTTCTCCATCCACTACCACCTAAATCTAGACACGTGTTGATGCCCTTCGATAATAATTTTATATATTGCTAAATTTTTATGCATCAATTGATCCGTCAAGCGTGAACATTATGAATGAAAAAATAATAATAAAAAGTAATATTTATTCATCATATCCTGTATTTTTTGTTTAATTTAATGTATTAATTCATATATGTACGTGTGTATTTTGTATTTAATTGGTTTTATATACGTATAAGTGTAATATATCTTAAAAATGGTTAATTAATGTTAAAGACTTGGTTTGAAAAAAAAATGCTCAACCAAACCCTAATCCCCTACTCATCTAAACACGTAAAGCTCATGTGTTAATTAGGGTATTGGCTATGCAAAATCCTCTTTTTTTTTTTGAATTTAATTTTTGTTATTTAATGATTAAAGGATTAGGGTTTTGCCTTGTTGGATGTGGACAAGAAATCGTGATTAAAGGGAACATTATGCTTATCTCAACCTTTTCAACTTTTTATGTATGGGTGTAATTATTATAATCATTTAGTGGATCGTTTGTTTGTACTATTATTTTCTAATAATCATATACTAATGAGGCCGCACGTGCCCCTTGACTGAGGTGATCGGCGAAGCGTGCGGTTGAATGTCTGGAATTTGATTTGGAAAGTACTATATTGTCACTGTGTTTGGTCAAAGATGCTAATCATTTTTATAATGCCAATTAACAATAACATAAATTTATTTAATAATTGTTAATATATCAATGAAATATTCATTACAATTTACGTAACAAAATATAATTTATCGGTAAATACATATTAACCTGATAATAAATTCAGATTTGAATTTTTTTCTTTTGATGTTAAAAAAAATTCATTTATAATTTAGTAATCTTCTTGAATTTGTGCAAATGAGAAATACAAAAATATCTATAATTTTTAATAAATGAATAAATAATGACAGTAATGACATGCAAAATAAAATCTTAAAATTTATAAATTTTGTTGAGAATTTTATAATTATAAACTTTTAAAGTAGAGATCAAAATTATATATTTTTTTTCAAAGATATTTGCGATTAATTTAAGCAAAATATATGGTATTATAGTTCGAAAATGATAATTTTACTTCCATGGTAAGGTGAGTAATATATATATTTTTTCTTACCTTATTAAGTTTCATCTCTTAAGTCTAGTTAAAAATAGATTATATTTTCTTTCAATGCAATTCATTAATAATATTATAAAAAATTACAAATAAGCACATAAAGCAAATATAGAATTTTACTAGCTAATAGAGTTAGTTGATTTCTAGCGAGATAAAGAAATTCATATCATTTTGAATAATTAAATTAAAATTAAAAAGTAGGGATGGAAACAGATATTTTAAGGTATTTGGATAAAATGATATTAGATCTTTTTTGCTTCGAGTTGATCTTGACAATAAATATAAATTTTTATAATAGTAATTAGTCCGTTAATTGATTTGGACGTCAAAATAATAACTATTTTGAATCTTCTATAACTAAATTATTTTTTCAATAATTTGCAATTTATGACGAGTACAAATAAATTTCCGCTGCTATGTGTCAATAATATCAATGGAGGAATAAACTATACTACCAAACTCTATCGATTGCAGATCCACGCCAATAAATCAAAATTAAAAGTCTTTAACCAAATAAAATAAAATATTATAGTATTGTTTAGCAATAAACCCTCACAAGAAGGGACTACCCCTGCGAAGAAGGAAAAAAATAAACTTTAAATACAGAGACAACCAATCATAGTAAAATAAAAAAGATAGATCTGTTGTAGGAAAATAAATCTAAATGATAGATCTATCAAAGGGAAAAATATGAATTCATTAAAGAAAAAAAAATAAACGTAAAAAAAGGTAAAGTGAAAAAGATAGTAGAAAGTAGGAAATACGCTGATAAACATGGGCAGCCCAAAATTAAAACTATGATTAAAAAATTAGAATGAAAAAAAAAGAGAAAGAGAGAGTAGAAATAATAAAAATAGATTTTCATTTATAGTTAAAACAAAATCAAATTTTAATCTATAAAATTGGAAACAATCTATGGATCCACTTACTACCGTTTTTGGCGGAGCATTATAATTACTTTGGGCATTTTCGCTCATTGGGCCTCTTGAAACACATGCACGCGTCGGATTTCAGCCCCTATCTAATGGTGACTTGGACCCAATTTAACCTTATAAAGGCTTTTTAGGTTTTATGGGCCGATTGGACATTGTCCAATTAAAAGCGGATCCAATTCTTTAATGTAATTAGTCGGTACAAATTATATAATATGATATTTAATTTTGACTTGTGTTGGACAAATTTTCCGTTTCAATTTAGTTTAATCATACTTTAGGCTTTAACAAAAAAACCTAAACTTTGTGGGCCCCCTTTCTCTCTCCCTCTTTCTCTAAAAATCTAAAACTTCTCCTCTCTTCCTCGACGAGCAGTCACTAGTAGGCTCTCATAAGTGGTCTGTGATCACTCCTTTCTTTTTTTATTTAGTTTTTCACAAATAAATTTCGGATCTGTCTATGAATCTGAGTTATTGTCTTTCATATATTGAGATTTATTATTGTCTACATATTGAGATTTTATCTTTAAATTTAGTTCTGAATTATTATTATCACAATTATGGTAATTTTATCTATAATCTTTTATTATTTGAATAGTTATATAGAAAGAAGTGCAGATCTTTTATTCAATAGAAGGAAGAAATTTGAAGGTAATCAAATTAGATTTGTAGAAAGATTATGAAGTCGAACAGTAGCCATGAATAGCCATAAAGTGAAACAAGCAATCGCTTATAACATAAATATTATGTTCTGTTTACTCGATTGGATATTTCAAATTAAGATCGTGCTTTTTTATTCTTTGCACTAGTGTTACAATTCGCGCGATGTGCGGAGCAATATTAAAAAATGAAATAATCTTTTATAATACCATTCAAAGATAACAAAATTGTATCATAAAATGATTGTAAAATGCAATACTAAGCTGTGTCTTTTTAAGCATCCCGCGAAACTTTTTACCAAGATATATAATAACAGCAAAAGTCTTGCATGGTATAACCTAGTGTTGTCAAAATCTGTTAGCGTGTTAGGTTCGATACGAATTCATCTAACATGCTGCACAATTAGGGTCAACACGAACATAATTAATTTAATAATAGTGTTAAATTTATCAACACGATCACGATACGTTTAACTCGCCTAATATTATAAAAGATTAAGTGGATCGTATTGACCCATATAGAATATGTGTAATCCACTTAATAGCATAAACAGGTTAAGTGACTTATGATGACCTGTATATGATCCACTTAACCTGCTCATAATATTTTTAAATTTTAACCTATTTAATTTCAATAGTGTTTAAAAATATATTTTCATACATAAAATGCATAAATTCTTTAAGATTCTTAACTAAAATAAAAATATAATACAATAATAAAATTTAAATAGGTTTTAGTTTGAGTATTTATGTCTAACACTAAAATTACTTTTCTACTCTTAAATAAATGAATCACTCGCCTAACTTGCGTGTCAACCTGCGACACAGCACGCTCATATTCTTATACTAAATGAGTGACTTGTTTATGACACAACCCGATTAACCTCAACCCTCACCCTTCTATTTTGCGTGTTTGGCGATTCATGTTCGCGTGTCATGGCCTATTTTGATATCCCTAGCATGACCAACGTAAAAAAATCCACACTCTATTAATGCATTTTTCAATTGTGATAATACTTTTCATAATTTAACTAATTATATTGAAATAAAAATTAAATATTTTTTTATTTTATGTTTATGATTTATTATAAATGATTATTTATTTATTTAAAATATTAATGCATTACTCATTTAGTGTGGTGTATACTAAGCATGTGGATGTTCTTCTTTTTTTAAGAATTGTCGTATCTTGTACGTACCTATATCTCATGTCCTGTGTTCGTACAATCAAACTCTAGGTATATGAGACTACTTTATACTCTAAGTTAATCAATCAAGATTTTCCTTTTTATTATCGATAAAAAATGAAGTATTTATTTATTTATTTTTATGTCATTGAAATTAGAAATTTAAGCTTTTTTTTTTTTTAATTTTATGTTTATAATTTACTATAAATGATTGTTTATTTATTTAAAATATTAATGTATTAATTATTTAGTGTGTTATGTCTTATGCGTATAAATGTTCTACCCATTATCGTATCTTATGCATTTTAATTTATATTTTTAAAATTACCTATATATTATTTATTTAATAATAATATATTATTTATTCATACTTTTTAAGCGTGTAGATTACTTATTAATTATTTTATAAGAAAAAATAAATATATATTAATATATTAAATTTTAGAGATAACCTTTTTTATAAATATTTTCTTGATAAAAGAATTATCTAAATATAAAAAACAACTATCTTCATACAATTCTTATAATTATGCTAAATTGTGTTAGAATTCTAATATTCATTGTTTTATAATTCAAAATAATGCAAAGTGGCAAATTGTGCTACTTACACTTAGATTCCATATAACGCAAACTACCCTGCTTTTATATATGTATTAGTATTAACACCCGTGCAATGTGCGGAACAATATTAAAAAATAAAAAATCTTTTATAACATCATTTTAAAATAACTAAATTATATAATAAAATAATCATGAAATGTATTATAAATATCCGATTAAAAATATAGGTATCCAAAACTGTTTATAAATTCACCTTTGATAACTAAACTCGTCCTGAACCCGATTATAATTACCGGATTTATAATTATCTGTTTAAATACTTGAATCTATTTACATTAAAAAAATATTCTTATTTTTCAAAAATAAAAAATAAGTAAGAATTATAAAATTATTGTTTTGATTTAATATATATAAAATGGGTAACAAATACCTGATATCTTGAATCCAATCCAAAACCGATATAGATAATAAAAAACTATCTTAACTCATCCTAAACTCATCTATTATGACTATATATTGCAAAAATCAAATTGTATTTGATCTAGTGTCCATCGAGTCAGATAAAATTGTCATTTCTAATTAAGATATACTTTTTTAAGCATCGTGCGAACCTTTCATGAATAATAACAAAAGCCACGTATGACATGACTTATATATAAAAAAAATACACACACACTATTAATATATTTTTCAATAGTAATGATAATTTTGAGTATTTAATTAATTATATTGAAATAAGAAATTAATTTTTTATTTTTATGTTTATAATTTATTATAAATGATTATTTATTTATTTAAAATATTAATATATTATTTATTTAGTATAGTGTGTCTTAAATATCTAGATGTCTTATTTGTTTCAAAAATATCATATTATATATATTCTCGTATTTGTGTCTTAAGTAAATAGAACCTAGCTTTTGTATATGAGATTATTTCATATAATAAGCTAATTAATAAAAAAATTTTGTAATTACCAATAAAAATGAAGTGTTTTTTAATTTATTTTTATGTCATTAAAATTAGAAATTAAGTTCTTATTTTATTTTATGTTTATAATTTATTATAAATGATTATTTATTTATTTAAAATATTAATATATTACTTATTTTGTGCAATTATTCTAAGTGTGTAGATTTCTTATTTTTAAAAAATTATCGCATCTCGTACATTTTTGTATTTCGTATCTCGTGTCCGTATAACCTAACCCCTAAAAAATGAGCATACTCCATACACTAATCTAATCAACCAACTTTTTATTACTAATTTTTATTTTTTATTATCAATAAAAAATGAAATCTTTTTTTAAATTTATTTTTGTGACATTAAAATAAAAATTTAACGTCGTTTTATTTTATATTTACAATTTATTATAAATAATTATTTATTTATTTAAAATTATTTAGTATATTGTGTCCTAATAGTATGGATGTTCTATCTTTTTAAAAAATTGTTGTATCTCGTATGTTTCTATACCTCGTGTTTTATGTCCGTGCAACTTAGCTCCTAATATGAGATTACATCATACACTAAGCGAATCAATCAACATTTTTTTTTATTAGCAATAAAAATGAATTATTTATAATTTATTTTTGTGTAATTGAAATAAGAAATTTAGTGTTGTTTTATTTTATGTTTGTAATTTAGTATAAATGATTGTTTATTTATTTGAAATATTAATGCATACTTATTTAGTGTATAATGTTCTAAGCGTATGAATATTCTATCTTTAAAAAAATTATGATATCTTGTACGTTTTTTATCACGTGTCCTGTGTTTATGCAACTTAACTCCTAATGTATGACACTACTCTATACACCAAGCTAATCAACTAATATTTTTTTTTATTACCAATAAAAATGAAGTGTTTTATATTGGTTTTTGTGTCATTAAAATTTAAAACTTATTGCTATTTTATTTTATATTTATGATTTATTATAAATGACTGTAATTATTTGAAATATTAATATATTATTTATTTGATATATTATGTCCTAAGCGTATGAATGTACTACCTTTTTAAAAAAAATATCATATATTTTATGTTTTTATATTTCGTGTCTCATTTCCGTACAATTTAGCTGCTGGTATGGGAGATTATTCAATAGACAAAGTGAGGATCATGATTTTTTCGCCATCTCATGGTCTCCTAAAAGTCATTTGAGAAAATCGAATCTAAATGGTTTGATTTATTTTAATTATTAAAATCAATCCTTTTATCAAATTTATTTAATTCTCATTAAAATGATTCCCTTGTTTTAATAAAAATTTTATTTATTTTTGAAGTCGCCACCCTTATTAAGGAAAATTCTCAAATTAATCAATTGGTTAGAATTTATTAATTCGGTTTTAACCAAAGAAGAGTTCGAGAGTTGGGTACGAAAATGATAGTATTAGGCATCTATTTCACTCGGTAAAAACTGACCTTCTAATTGTCTAAAAATTACAATTAATTAATAATATAATTAATTAAAAATTGATATGTAAAATATTTTTATGCATTTTTTTAAGACGTATCATCCATACAAATCATTACAAATATAATATATATAAAGCATAAAATAAACAATCATAAAGAAGGAGGAAGAAGAAAAAAATTACAACTCGTATCCTAAAATACAATCTACTCATTATCTTTTACAAATTTTGGATCCCCTTATATTATTACAACTAGACAATAATATGAATCTTTATGGATCCTTTACAAACCACAACAAAAATACATTATAATCTCAAAATACAAATTCTAAGACATAAATTATAATAAATATTTACAAGAATAATAAAAATAAGGATCGTTATGGATCCATTACAAATTACAAAAAAAAATTACATTATGATTTCAAATCATAAATAACAAATACAAAAAATTACAAATATTTATAAAACCATAAATCAATAATAAAATTAATATATACACAATCACTCAATATGATGAATAAAAATGCAAGTGTTTAACACGGATAAAGCCAGGATTTAAATCACAGAAGGGACAAATATTTAAATATATGAGTAAGGGGCAGCAAAGTGGTGAAGGTATGTTAAAATTTATTGATAAAGTGTAGAAAGTAAATGTGAAGGGTGTTAGATCAACATTAAATAAAGAGCACCCACTTCAATAAATTTTATACCAAAAGCTTAATCCACTTCAATCTCAGATTCTGGATACAAATTCACATCTTTTAATTAAAAAAAATTTAACGTTAACAAAATAAAGTGCATAAAATAAAGAATAATAAAATAAATATTAGATATTACTGTATTCATCAGGATCAAAAATAAATTTTATGCCAAAGGCTTAACCCATTTCGATCTCAAAATCTAGATATAAATTCATATCTTTTAACTAAAAAAAATTTAAATACTAAAATAGAAAGGAAATAAATATTAAAAAGAGTTTAGAGACTCAGTTTGATTTGAGTTGAGAAGGTTTGAGAAAGAAAAAAAAGGAAGATTTTGCTAAATCACCAAAGACTTCTTTTTTCTCCAAAATTGGCCACCTAAGCTATCATATGTTATCGAACTTATATTCTCATTTTTACTAAGATTAAAATCGCTTACCACTCCAGTTAACACTTTATTGATAATAGCTAACACACGTTAATAATAAAGTAGCTAGAGATAAAATAGTCCATATCATATACATCAAAGTGTCAATATTACCTATGGATAATGTACGACAACAATATTAAATTTCCTAAGTTTAGGGATTTTATCCTTTGCTAATTTGGAATTCTTATTAGATTTGTATGTCAACAATACTTACCATAAATCCTGCATCAATTGAATTTGAATTCCATGTGCGACTACAACTCTAACTCTTGTATAAGGGAGGAATTCATATCCAAGGAATTATGCTATTTTGCATCCAACTGTTTCCAATTCTCCATTTGTATGACTTACAAGCATCAATAATAATATACTTTGTTTACAATTTTTATTTAATTTTTTTAAATTTATCCATGGAAAAATTATAATCTTGTTCCTATAGTTTGCTATAAATAATAACATTGTTATTGTATTTTTAAAAGTATACTATAATTTCTCTAATATTTAATTCCGTTACATTATTTATTTATTTGTGAAAGTCAATGTAGAAAGTGTTAGTCAGATGAGACATAACATAAATTCTCCCCAAAATACTCTTATGTTTAAGCAATCACGACAGCTTCCTGATAGGTTATAATTTTATAGTATTTTTAGCTTAGTTTTATTTGAAATTTTAGTATTTTTTAATTATTTTGATTAGTTTTTATTTAGATTTATTAATATTTTTAATTAAGTTTTCTTGATTCTTAATAAATTTGATTTGAAGGGTTTTTAGCAGGAAAATAATTAAAAATCGCATCAAAGAAGGTTGTAGTTGAAATTTGAAGTTTAAAGCTCAACATGGCCAAGTCAGTGAAGTACAAGGGCATACCATGTACATGCCACGACCGTGTCACCAAGAAAGCTGAAAATCAATTGGGCCGAATTTAGCTATTTAGTCCGTGTAGATTTGAAACATTGGCGTGGCTTGTGCATGAGACTGCATGAGAATAATAAAATGATCCACCTTAGCATTGTTCTAGCCCAATTTAGTGAAAGAAAACTCCTAATTATGAAGGAATCTAACTGAAATTAGTTTTCTACTTAGATAATATTTCCTGCTAATTAGGCTAGCTAGTTTTTTACTTAGATTCGAAGACACCCTATGAAGTCTATATAAAGAGATATCACTACAGTAATTGAGGTTATCATGAGATCACATAATTGAATCTTAGATCTTAAATTTTTGTTCTACTATTTTCTTAGATCAATGGAGCTGTCTACACTATTATTTGACTAGTTTTTATCTCTAAACTCTTAATCTTATTTTTACTTTTCATTATTCATATTGATTATGGAATTATTTTCAAGTTTAATTGAGTTTTATTTAATTACTATGTTGATTTAAACTCTCATACTGGGGATTTAATATAGCTTAACTTCTACTCCAATTTATGATATTAAATTTATTTATTTTTTGTTCAAGATATAATTTATTATTGAACTTAATGTTTCCAGTTTCTCCTCTAAATTGATTTATTTCATTAATTACTATCGGAAGAAGGATTTTTGATAAGAAAAGGGTAATAAATTATATGGGAATAATAACAAGATAGGGAAGCTATATGGTTTGACTCATGGGGATTTTTATAATTTAACAACTTTAGGTTACGAATTTTAAAACAAACCGTAAAATTTAATGATTTAGTTCATGTTTGATTGCACTATTGGGAGATAGGTAATTAGATGAGGTTAAAATAACTAACAATATATCGGGAGAGCTTATTAGTGATTTTAGCATTATTTTTCCTACTCGAACAATTAAAATTGATTAACAAACTAATAAAGTAAATTGGATAGAATTAAGTGAAGTCAAAATCTCTAGTAGCTTTTAAACCTTGATTTCTTTGCATCAAATATTTTTGCCTGAATTCTTTTCTACTTATTTTTATTTTACTTATTTTTACAATTTTTTTTATTATCGTTTAAATAATAATAGGTTAATATAATTTTAATACTTGGTATATAATTTTCGTTGAACGATACTCTACTTACTCTTTATTACTTGTTGTGATTTCGTACACTTGCGAAAAATCGTTGCCACTTCCAACATCATCGTTCATGGTGGTTTCGCATCCAAGCTCCATAGTCTGAACTAGTGAAGAAAAAATGGTCGCACGAGAGTGAAAAATCGACCGGTACTTGCCCCTGATGCTGGAACCATCGAAAACAGTGTGAATCATTAGAAATTGATGAACCAGAGTTGTTAAGAAAAATAGCTCCAATTTGTGTCAAAGAATGCCCTTTCCTTATGAGAGGAGGCCAAAAACTTGACTAGTCGCACATGAGTCAATCACCTCCTTCTTTCGTCAGTTTGGTGGCCGAAATCCTGGGAAGAAGAGAGAGGCAAGGTCACTCGACGGAAAGGGAGAGAGAAAAAAACTGTCAAGAAAAACAACTTCGATTCGCGTCAACGGATGCCCTTTTCGCATGAGAGGAGGCCGAAAACTTGACTAATAGCACGAGATGAGTTGATTGTCTCTTTCCTTCGTCAATTTTGTGGTCGAAATTTGGGAAGAAAGAGAAAGGCAGGGTCGATCGATAGAGAGGAAAAGAGAGCGAAAAATTTGTATACGCTAAAGGCCAATAATTGTCTTTTTCTTATGTTTTTAACTGTTAAATTGAACGGAATGATGAGCTAATATAACCGGATAAATATTAGGAAAATCATAGTGTATTTTTAAAAATATAAACACTATTATTATTTATAACAAATTATAAGAATAAAATTATAATTTTTCCTTTATCTATTGAGGTATCAATAAAAAAATAAATTCAAAATTCAAAAATAAAATCTAAGCTTGAACTGCAACGTTGGAAATTCGGAAGTGCTCTCTTTTATTTCCTAAACCCTTCCTATTTGCTCGTATCAATTTTAATCTCTTCTGAAAAACCTTTCTTCGCCACCATTATTGCTCTATTCTGATTTACCGGTTATCAGCTAGCATGGGAGACAGAGATAGGACTAGAGACAGAGAACGGGACCGAGACCGAGACCGAGACCGAGACCGAGACAGAGAAAGACGCCGAGACAAAGAAGACCGTGAACGCGATCGTGACCGTGAAAGAGACAGAGCTAGAGACCGCATCCGCAGCACTCGTTCTCGCACCCGCTCACCTGATCGCACCCGTAGTGCTCGTTCGCGCACCCGTTCACCTGACCGCATACGGTCACGACACACTCGTTCCCGCACTCGCTCTCCCGAACGCTATCGTTCGCGATCGCGCTCTCCAGAGTCTCGTTCTCACCGCCGCCATCGCCATCAGCGTACGCCATCACCATCGCCGCCACGAAAGCATCACCGCCATGAAACTGAAGATGGCAGGGAAAAAGAACGGGACAGAGAAAGAGAGAGGGATAGGCAAAGAGCAGCTGTGTCTGATTTCGTGGATGGAATAGCAAGAGAGCAGTTGGAGAAGATTGGGAATAATAATGATGGTGGTGGGGAGGGAGATTTAGAAGGAGGTTTAGTAGATGAAGATGAAATTGAGATGATGAAGAAATTTGGGATTCCAATTGGCTTTGATTCAACGAAAGGGAAACCAGTGCCTGGTGCAGATGTTAGCGGAGTAAGGGTTGTTACGAAGCGACAGCCTCGGCAATATATGAACCGTAGAGGAGGATTTAACCGTCCATTGCCTCCAGAGCGGAATCGCTAGCCTGGAGTATGCCAAGGTCAGGGTTTTAAATTTTCAAATTTGGGGATTTTTTTTAAATCTTATTTGATAATATATGGAATTTGAGATACTATTTGATTTTGTTTCTGGATTGGGTTTTAGTTTTTCCTAGTATTTTGGCTGGCTTATTTTTTTTTTTTAATTTGCCAAATTATAAAATGCCGTAAGTATCTACCTTGGTAAGTTTACTGTTGCTTTTGACTGAATCCCTTGTTGAAGAGAGGTTTCTGGCTCTCTTCAAATGGGAGTAGAAGCAATGGCTGAGAAAATAGTTGCACTTTTGATTTTATTGGCCCTTGCCTCCAGAGCGGAATCGCTGGCTTGGAGCATGGCAAGGTTAGGGGTTTAAATTTTCAACTTTTATGGATTTGTTTTTTCTTTGATAATGTATGGAATTTGAGATGCTATGCGATTTTGTTTCTGGATTGAGCTTAAGAGTTCCCGACAGTACAAGATGTCTGTCATGCAATGGTATCATTCCTAGTGCAACCTTAGCTAATTAGACAGATTAGAATTTTCAATAATAAGAGATGTCAATGATGCAATTATTAATATTCCTAGTGCAACTTTAGTAACCAGACAAATTATTTGATGGAAGATCCCATGGAGTTGACATACATCTTCAAGCAACATACCTAATTAATAGAAGGCTTGTGCAAATAAATAGAAGTGATTGAGTTGCAAAGGATGGATTATTTGAATGACTTGTGATGTTGTTCGCTCTTGCAAAAGACCTAATCTCTTGGTATTCTGAGGAGAAGTTTACACAAATTGATCCTATTTTCTGGTTGAAATATCTTAACTTTTTCCATCAAACCGGAGTTCTTTCCAAACCTGAGGAGAATGATGCAGGAGTATCCAAGTTAAATTAGAAACCTTTTAGTTTTGGTTTTCTATTTAGGATTTGTATATAGTATATTAATTAATTAGGATACATTTGAGTTTCATTCTTTATTTAGGATTCCTATTTAATAGAATATTAATTAATTAGGAATAATTTTCAGTAAGAATTAGGATTTGTCCTAACTAGTATAATATCATAATTGTTAAAGGCTGCACTGGACCTTTTTGGTAGAATGTTATTGAAGAATGAAAAGCTGGAAAATTTTGGTTGTTATGGAACTGAATCCTTTATGTCTACTACTATGATTTCTTTTTTCTTCTTAAAGTGATTAATGCTTAGTTTGGGATTAAAGCTTAGTTGTAGTTGTTTATTGTATATTTGTTCTTAATTTGATGCATGTATTGTTGAATGTTGCAAATATATTCTCATTTTGAACCATGCAAGAGTTAAAATTAAGCATTTTTAGTTTCGCAAGTTCCTTATTTCCTAGTCAGCATATGAGATGGTTGCTTGACTTAATTTTGTTGGATTTTGAACAATTGTAGACAAAACATTTGCTAAGGGATTTAGAAGTTCATACTACCTAATTCTAGAGAATTGTATATGACTATTTGTATGCACCACTGTTATCTTCTTGCACGGGATCTCTTCACAGGTCTGTTAAGAGTAAAATCTGATTCAAAAGCTAAAGCTTTTGTTTTAGATTTGTTCTTCCTCGACCTATGGTTGTTGAAAAGTAAAAAGCTCGTTGGAAAGGGAGCCCTAAGCTTAGACTTGTTGGGAGAGAGTCTAGCTCTCAATTAGTTGGAAATGGTCTACTTATTATATTTCATGATTAAAGCCTCCAATTTATAGAGGAATACAAGTACTAGTTAAAGTAATCCTACTAGAATGAGATCTCCTACCATAAACAAAATAGAAAACTACTAAATTGGAAGATTATTAAATAGGTGATCTTCTACCAAAAAAGAAAAGTAGGAAACTATTAACTAAGAAGACTACTAAATAGCTGATCTCCTTCCAAAAATAAAATAGAAAACTACTAAATAGGAAGATCATAAACTGCAACCTGCTGTAATTGCTTCCCTAACAAATACGCCTACAAGGCTGAAACAGGTTCAGTGTTACTCAGGTAGTCCCCTATAACCTTAGCACTTTGATATTTTGTATCAAAGCAAACGTTTGATATGACATTTCTATTGTAAGTCACAAGTTTGGCCCATTGAAAACTATGCATGGGAAATTATGCTAAGTTGGTTCTTTCCATCTGGAATTTGTTATTTTATGAATTTCCTGTCTAGTATATTTACTGTAACTCAGTTCCTGATGCTAGAGCTTGAGATAATTTTCAGTGTTATTTGTGTAAACATGGAACAGCAACCAAGTCATTATTTTATATCTTTTGTTTAAAGATTTGTATATGATTCTCGCTTTATTAATTACTTTTATGTGATAATAGAATGGATCAAAGAGATTTTCCATTTTCATTATTTTCCTTGTACTTTTTTCTTTATACTCTTTGTTTCCTAACTAACCTTCAATTTTCTATCTGTTTGACAGAGAGAGGAATCTTTGAGCATTAGGTGACTTGAATGGAGTACTATTCGAAGACCTTGTAAGACATTGAACTTTCTGAATTACCTTTTAAATTATAAAGGCCTTTGTATTAATATTATTATTTTGATTTTATTTGTTGCTCTTCGAGAAGTAAACAGAGCAGTTTGATTTGGAAAACATGGTATTTGGGATTTGATGACAGGACTCGGATGTACCCATGACTGCAACCCGAAATGATGCTAGCAACTGAATTTGTAGGCTTCAATTTATTTTTCTAACTGCCGTTGCATATGAAAGTGCTATGCCTCAGGATCATATTGGCTTAAATGAGAGATATAATTCATTTTGTTACTGGATGTGGATACTTTTCTGGCAAGAGCAGCGATACATAAGCATTCTGATGGATAACTAGCGTAATGGACATATCATGCAGATGTTTTTCTGATAATTTTGCGGTATATTTTGGGTATTGTTCTAAGAGCATGAAGATTAGCTTTCACGTGAGGCGTCACGGATCGACTGGGATAAGGTTTTGGTACATTTGTGTAATTTGCAGTTCGTGTTAATTATCATTTTGAATATCTTGAAATCAACTACTGAAAAATATTAAGACATTGCTACTGAAATCACTTGTACTTCATTAGATTTAGCGTGTCATATGCTGAATCTTTGCAATTGTATCCTTATTATGTTTTTCTAGTCTTTGAGTTTTCTTAGGATTCCTCAATAAATACTGCATTATTTCAGTAAATAGTTTTAGAATCACAATATTTCAATAAGTGATTTCACCAAACAGATTATTTTAGTCATAACTAATAAGCCCTAATATTGAATAGAACCTTTGGCTTGGAAAAACATATTCTTGGGCATAAAATATTTATTTCCATATTTAAGCAAAACCGTGGGCATTCCTATCGCCTGTATTTGAAAGATAGCCAAACCCATGTGCTAGTGCTAGTCAATTCTTATTTGAAAAGAGTACAAATATTTTATATATATATAATCATTCAAACAGATATCATTACTTATTTAATCCATGGCTACAAGCAAATCCACTAAGGTCAAAACCCAACCACCATTTTATTTGCAGCACGAGAGGAAATCACAGACAGACATAAAGGGAAAGGCCAAACTTAACTCCCCTTAGAGTTGAGGTTTTTGAACGATGAAGGACATGCACTGACACTGCTTCTTGTTGTCAAATGCCAAGCAGCGAATATAAGCATTAGGGTATGCTTTCTTGCATTCATGCATTTCATTTAGAACTTGAGCAGAGTCATTGCAACCAAACATTGGGAGTTTCCACAATGTCCAATATCTCCCATCATAGTATCCTGGCATTCTGCTATTCTCTCTACGTACATGCCCAACCTAACATTTTTAAAAAAGGATAAAAAAGAGGTTAAAATTTGAAACCAGCTCAAAAAACAACTAAAATACTAGGGCTGAATCCATAATTTCACCCCTAAAATTTAATAACAAAAAAATCTTACCTCATCAAATTCAAGGCAAGGGATCCATCCCATTTTTATCATGTAATCGATATTCTTTGCAATCGAGTCATTAGAGAGTGGAGGAAGGTAAGAAAGTGTCTCAAACTTCTTGTTGTTGATTGGATTCCATGTCTATTTCATCAGCCACACAAACAAAGATTATTAGCACCACTACACAAATAATATATTTAATATCCAGATTTAGAAAAATGTATATATAAGAAGTTTTAAGTAATTTTCGAACTTTTTCATGATCTCATACCTTCATGCAATGAATTCTGGAACCATTAGAGACAGTTTTGCTGTTCCATGAAATAGAATCCTTAGCAGGGAACAGCTGTTTTGCTGAGTTGGCTTTTAGGCCTTGATAACCAGATCCAGCAACCGGAGATGTAAGGATTCCGGTACTGGTAGACATTTTCTTGAAGCTCTGTTGAGATTGACAACTGAAAACAGAGAACAGCAAAATCAAGAAAGGTAGAATTGTAGAAGGACAAGAGCAGTCAGTTTATATTTTTCTGCAAAAGAAAAGATGATAAAAACGGTTCAAGAAAAGGACAAAATGTGTTGGAATGGTCTTTGAGACGTGGATAGGTAGGTTTGTTAGAGGAGTGTCACGGTGGCTACAAGATGGGGAGGTTTTCATTAAGCTTTGGTTTCATCACCATTTCTTAGTTTATTTGGAAGTGGTGGAAAGTTTAGGGACCCACTAGCCAATTGTGCCACTTGAAGTTCTGTGTTCTGTAAACCAGTTTAAGACAACAGATTAACAGTCCAGATTCAATAGGGGACAGATCAAAGACTTATTTTACTATACTATGGGACAAACATGCACATTAGAGTATTAATCCCTAACTTAAGGTATACAAGTGGAAGAATATTTGATAGGGAAAGAGTGAAAATGGGTTTTTCAACAGCTTTCTTGCATATCAGTTCCCCAATATTGGATAACATTAAGCAATAAGAATCCCAGTTTTGTAGTAAACCATCAGAACAGCAAAAGGCATAGAGTGAACCCCTATACCATAGTCCTTGGTTTTTGCAACAGGTAAACAAGTAGCGGTTCACTCTACCATCCTTTGGGCGGTAATACGTAGCCACCTGCCAATCAAAATCAATCCTTATAATTTAATTTAATATATCAGAGGGCTTAAACTCCATTTAGTGCAGTAAGAGTAAAATCCGGAAGGAAGTTTGATAATTGACTTATTACCTCATTTCTCCTATGCCAACCTATAGGAAGCTTCGAGCATTGAGCTTTTGAGTGTAGAACTGGCTCTTTCAAGTGCCTTGAGAAAAAATCCCCTCTAAAAGGTAGCCATTAAGATGAGAGCTGAAGAATTCATCCACCTACCTCAAGTTCCCCATATAACTTATGTGTCACATTAGGACCATCAGAAATCACACTGCCACAAGGGCAAGGCCCACAAACCCAATACCCATTCTTGAGCTCTCATGAGCCCCAACAGAGTTACGAGAAAACTAGTGCGCTTTACACTTTCAATCAAATACAATGAGATACAACTGAAATGGTGTCCTAGCAAACACCTGCCGCTGTATTAAGCAGCTGTTGTCAGTACAAAAATTGTTTTGCACTATTGAAATGCACTTGCTTTTCCAATTAAACATCAATGCCTGCTACTTTAGTTCTGCATATGAAGATACAACCTCTTATGCGTCATCAACTGTAGAACAATATTCAAATTGCTCATGGAGTTGATTCAAGGATTTATGAATGCTACTAAAAGAATAGGTCTTATCATCAATAAAAAATTTATGAACAACCCCATCAAGCTCGATGAAACTCCAGGCAGAAACTGTGGATACTCCTCTCTCTTTCATTATTTTCCTTAAACTAATCACCCCATCCCAGTTTCCTTTCGTGGCATACATATTTGCCAGAAGAACATACCTGCCACTATGCTGAGGCTCTAATTGGATAAGATGCTTCCCTACCTTCTCCGCCATTTCAACATGGCCATGCATCAAACACCCATTAAGCAAAGAACTCCATGTAGCTCCATCAGGCTTCATTGGCATAACTTTTATCAATATCATTGCTTCTGTAATCAGCCCAGCTCGAGCTAAAAGATCAACCATGCACCCATAATGCTCAATCAAAGGAGCAATGCCATAAACTTTACCCATACGCCCAAATAACCGAAAAGCTTCACTTAACAGAATTTTGTGTTTGCAAGCAGTAAGAACGCCAACAAAAGTTGCAGCATTTGGTATAGGTCCTTTCTTCTCCATCTCTTCAAAAAGTTTAATACCTCTTTCATTCGCTCCATTGATTGCCAATCCTAAAATCATAGCACTCCAAGTTGTTACATCTTTATATGGCATTTTGCTAAATACTTCAACTGCATTTTTTATGTCTCCACACTTGGCATAAAAATCAATCAAAGCAGTGCTTAATTCAATCTCATAATCAAAACCATTCTTTTCTACACAAGAATGAATCCATTTCCCATCTTCAAATGCACCTAATGCTGCACAAGCATTAAGAACACTAACCAAAAGAGATCCACTAAACTTTACAGCACAGCGATTCTTCAATTCTTGAAACAACCTAATTGCCTCATTGAAGTAACCATTCCGAACATACCCACACACCATTGCACTAAAAGAAACTTCATTTCTCGTAGGCATTTCATCAAATAATTTACGTGCTTCGTTAACCATTCCATTACTACAATACCCACTTATAAGACTAGTCCAACAAACAACATTTACACCAACACTTTCATCAAAAACCTGACGAGCAAATTCTATTGCTCCAAAGTTTGAATATGCATTAATAACAGAACTGATTACATAAAGATCAAATTTGTGCCCAAATTTTAACGCTTGACCATAGACTTGATTAAGTGAAGACAAACAAATACAGCATTTAACCAACGTGGTAAATGTATGGGAATTCGGTTCGATCCCTTTACTACGCATATGAGAAAAAAGACAGAGACCCATTTGAGGTTGTGTGTTTTGAGAGAAACCCATTATCAGAGAATTGAATTCAAAGGCATTGGGCATTGGAATTTGATTGAAAATGGCTTGCGCATAATTTATGTCTCCAGATTGTGATGTTGCATAAAAAGCTAAGACTTTGCTGGTTATAAAAGTGAAACGAGCTAAGCCGTCGGTGATTATGTGCGCATGGATTTGCTTTAGCTCGGTCATGGTTTTGCATTTCTTCAGAAGAGCAAGAATTGGAGAATTTGATATTGACAAGAGAATCCTTGGCATAGCCAAAGCACCTTAGAGGCTGCAAAGAGAGAACAAAATATGTAAACTTTTAAAAATGGGAAATAAAAGAGAGAAATTTCAATTTGCAAGTAAAGCAGTAGACGAGGTTAAATTAATAATAACTTAAATATATTTCTGAAGTGAAATGAAAGTTGTATCAATTATTCATCTTGATATAGTAAATATACAAGCGTATATATTCTTTTTTCTTTACATGGAAAGGAATATTCTTTGTTATTATCTATAAATTTTTTTCTAAGTATTTATAAATTCTATATTTTTAATTTAACTCAAAATATATTTAAAATATTATATATAAAAATCCATTTAAATCATATTAATTCTTATTCAACATTTTGATTCGATGAACGCCTAACCGATTCAATTTTCAAAATATTAAAAAAAAAGTGTTATTTAGCGAATACTGATGTTAGAGATTTATGTTTTACTATAGCCAGTTATTTTTCTTTCTTAGTTTCTTTACCCTTGAAAATGTTGATTTGAAAATAAACTTAATTTGTTGCCAACTATATTAAATCACTTTTGTGCCAATGGTTAATTAGTTGTGATATATGATGCTCTCTAAAATTTTACATGTCGCTCTCTTTTCAATTTTTATCTTGACTGAAAAATATCATAGAAGATTCGATTGAGAAGATGTTTTATAATGTTGTTCAAAATGTAATTAATTATCTAATTACTCTCATTTTTACTTGGATTTACTGTCTTAAATTGAGCATTGTGTTGTCTTAACATAATCTTTTCTATATGTTTTAAGTGTATATGATTCTGAAACTCTTTAGGTAATATTTTAATGTAGTCGGCATATATTCGTAGAATACTTTTTGCTTTTATTATTTATTCATTTATAGATATAATTATTAATTAACTTAATTTCATGTTTAAATTTCAAACCACATGAATTTTAAGCTTACTATTAATTCTGCTTTGAGCATTTTTATTTTATTTTATTCAAGCATTTTTTCTTTTACTCTAAGTTCTAAGACATCTAATCAAAACTCATTTTCTGCAGTTAGAGTTCTGCTCATAGGGACGATCATGGTTCGATCTCAAATTGAAACTGAATCGAAATTGAACCGGTGAAAACCGAAACCAGTTTCAATTCGATTCAATCTTTCTATCCACCAGTCTTTCACTTGTGTGTGATGGCATCTCTAATAGAAAGAGACTCGTAGGCATTAGCTTTCCAGCAATCCGTGCTTGCTTTCTCCGCCCAAGTGCGGCTCACGTTTAACCTTCTTTGAGAGAGAAACGTTAGCCGAGCGATTCCATTCCATAATCCATAAGCAGATGCACCTTCTTATCTTTGTAGTAAATAAAAATGTTATCAAACTACACTATAATAAATGACTCAAAAGAAGATTTTCATCTCTTAACCGTAACTAGAAATGGAAGTAGAGTGCACACCAAGCCATCATCTAGTGGTAAATATATATACGACATAGTAATAAACTTAGGTTTAAATCATTTTCCCAATACTCAAAAGAAAAAAAGAAATAAAAATAGTGCGGATATACGTAAAATTTACATTCTAAAATCCATTTAAAATTTTAACACTCATATTCTTCTCAAATCCGTTTAAAATTTTAATATCCGCACTTATTCTATACTTGTTTAACTAATACGGAAATCAAATTTAGATGGGTTGGGTAGGTAGAGTGCCTTCATAGATTGTTCGAATGAATGTTATATGATAGGTTTGTAGGGTAAAGTAAGGTAGAAGAAGGTTATTTAGTCATTTGGAAAAACCATTTGAGAGAAAATATGATTTTTTAAAAGTTATTTGAGGGGTTGAAAATCCATTCAAATATCTCATTCTTCAACACCTCAAATTGAGTGTAAACTTAGTTAAAAAATTTAACTTCCATAACAAAAGTATTTTCGTAATATTTGTAGTTAAAATTACCTTCTTTTACCATTAAGCTAAACAGAACAACGCTATTAAATTTTCATTTACCATACCTTCCTCACAAATACAAAAAAAAGACATTTATCATATTTTTCCGCATCATACTTTACTGTATCTTACTTTAATGATTTTTCTCTCTTTTCATCCAAATAAAGTGTCAACAACCTATTTTATTTATATGGGATAATTGCAATTTTAGTATATGAACTTTGTGAAATTTTTTATTTTGGTGTATGAACGGAAAAAATTAACAATCTGGTGAATGAATTATTAATTTTTTAACAATTGAATTTATTTTATATATGTGAACAGCAGAAAATCCATGTGGAATGGCTAAGTCCCACTTGTTCATAATTTTTTGCTTATTAGGTGCCAAATAAGATTCAATATGGATTTCCTCATAGATTAAAACTCTTATTAACATGAATTGACCATAAACCGCTTCCTCTCTCTCTCTCTCTCTCTCTCTCTCTCTAATCGAAAGCAAACAAGACAAAAATATTTTATAGGGATTCTTCTTTATTAAAATCAATAATAAATCTCTAACATTCCTTATCATATTCGGCACCAAATCTGATCTTGCATTGAAATTTATTTCTCTAGAGCTTGAATTTTCGTAAGGAAAGACAGCCACTCTTAGAGTCATCGTTGCTCCCCTCGAAGCCACCATTGTTCTTCACAAAGCTAGAGAATGTCCTCACAGTCTGTTGTTGGAGAGTTTGGTAAAGAGGATGAGAAAAAGACATGAGATTTGAACACAGAGAAAAAATGAATGCTTCAAAATGGAAATGGAGATATAGAGCATGGAGTTTGTGATGATAGGGAAATAGGAGAGATGAGAAGAGGTTAAAAAGATAAATATGTTTTAATGTTCTTGTGCGTTGATGAGTATTTTTGTTATTAATCAATTTCCATTCTCCACTGGCATTAAAGCAGTTACCATTTTAGCAGAAGAAGATAGAGACAAAAAGGATAAATGAATTTTGATTTTTGAATTTAGAAAGCAAGATAAAGCAAAATTCAATTGGTTTCGTCGCACACCGATACAAGGAAGTGTTATAAATAGAGAGGGACATCTCCATTTAAAATCAATATATAAAAATGGAGAAAAAGGGCACCCTGTGTAGCAACAATGATGGCAGCTTCCAACAAGGGCAAGTGGGCAATAATCTCTAGATCTGGATTGCATAAAAGGAGAGGAGAGGAAGATAGAGGAGGGTACTAGAGTCATTTCATATCCCCTAAATTTTTAATTCACGTGGAATCTTATTTGGCACCTGATAATCAAAAAATGTATCAACACGTGGGACTGACTTAGCAGTCCCACGTGTATTTTCGACTGTCCACGTATATAAAATAAACTCAATTGTTAAAAAATTAAGAGTTCCATCGAATTGTTAACTTTTTCTATTCATACACTAAAATAGAAAATTTCACAAAATTCATACATCAAAATTGCAATTATCCCTATTTATATGTATAGTATCTCATAAAGTCTATTATATATAAACTAAAACTAGTGAATATCATAAAAAATATATTTCAAATTCATGTAATTAAGAAAATATAAAAATAAATTAAGTCATCTTAATAACATCTACATATGAATTAAAAATTCTCTATAGTAGTATTTATTCATAAATTAAAATTTTAATTATAATATCATTAATATATAAAGTAAATATTCATCATAAAATATCCATTCATAAATAAAAAAAATTAGATTATTCATACAAAAATAAATAATATTATCACAATTTTATTTGATTTATTTACGTTATAAATACAAAAATCACATTCTCAACAAGATAGATTAGTAGTAAGCACGTTAATGAACAAGTCACTCTCCCCAGTCAACATATTTGGTAAGTTCTAAAAGTTTTCACCTATTTCAAATATGAACAGAGTCAATAATTAAGTCACCGAGTCTCACGGTTCAACCATAAAAAAGACCTGTCGACTCAATGAAATTGTTATTGGCCATTCCAGCAAAATGTGGCTGCCACATTTCCTGGCTTGTCAATAGTTACAAATAATTTGAATATCCACTCAAATAAATGAATATTGGAAATGAAAGGATATTTGAATTTGATATTAGCGTCAATCTTCATAATTTTTTACTTGGAACAGAATTCGAATTCACCTTCATTTCAAAGCACAGCTATTTGAAAGGATTCTGAAGGATTCATAACAGCTAAAGCAAAGTAATTCCTAATTATACAAAAATGGAAATGAATGCAAGGAGCACTATATATAAAAGAAAATGAATTCTTACATTCTTACACCAGAAGAATGGCAAATGTTGATGATAAATATAAATATAGTAGTCTGAATGAAGAATGTTAATGGGGTCTAAAGAATTAATGATACAAAAACCGGCAGATTCTGGTTTGTGCACCAATCTATGTTACCTAGTTCCAGGTATGTAATAAGGTTGTCAATGCCAAAGCTTCATACAGAACCCAGCAGGCACAACAGATGATCTCCTGCTCGAAACACATTCCGAGAAGGTGTCCACAAGCTGCTCTGCAAGAGATGCTGGATCTTGAATGAAGGTATCCACAAATGCCTTCACAACCCTTATCTCTTGTGGGGTTGCTCTTAAGCTGTACCAAGTCAAGAATTTCTGCCTGAAATTCTTCTCAATATGTCCTTCACATTCCAACCATCTGATAACCTTCACATAGTACTCAAAATCCCTGTCTGAATGACCATTTGCTGTACACTCATCATCTTGCCTTTCCGCACTTCTCTTCTTTGATGTGCTGGCATCCTGGGGCTCCTCTCCTTTACTGGTTCCATTTGACAGATCCTTGTTGCTGGATTTCAACCTTGGATGTCTTCCTTGGATGTCCTTAATCATTTCCAACTTGCACGGTGTAATAGGCAAGCTAGCTTCTGAGTTACCTACATACGGCACACATTCCAAGCCAGTATGAGCAGGAGTATCACACCCGTCATCAGTGCTTATTTCATCAACTATTTGCCCCTCGGATAAAAGCTTGTTATGAAGCTTTTGGACATTGGAACTTGGCAAGGAGTTGACAACCTGCATTGCATGTTCCTCATCTAACAAGGGAACTGCATCTTTTTGGGTTCCTCCACTCGTGCTACCACAGATTATAGCACCAGTTGACACGATGGCAGCAACAATTTTACCATTGTCCTTACAATAGCTAAGATAATTGTCTTCTCGGTTAACAATCTGGTCACCACACTGAGCATTATGATTAGTTTCATCTTCCACAGAAGATGGATTAGAAAGACTGCTGCAATTGGTCGCTGGGCTTTCACTTCTTTCAACAACAGAGCAATTTGGGACTTCATCCTGCGTACTGCACTGAACTTCCAAGATGCTCATTTCTCTTCTTACATCATCAAAGGAAACAACTTTGAAATGGTATTCTGTAGCGGAAGATAAACCTACAACAAGAAACCTCGTATTCGGCACAAACAGTGTGCATGTTGGTTCTGTCGGATAAACAGGATCCCGAGATTTACGATGCCACAGGGTATATCCAACGATAGCACCAGGTGGTGAATCTCCAGAACCCAAAACAACAACAAGTGAAGTTGCATATACTTCTTCAAAACTGATTATAATTGAAGCAGTTGCGTTTAAATCTGCAAACATTATGCATAAGAGTAAGCAGAAATATTAATAACTAGGTGAAGATCCACACGTTACACAGATTGTTTTGCTGCTGTACATTGTGCATCATAGTTTATAATTTATAAACTGTATTTAGTATATATCATTCCATAGTCTACAAAGTATCCTGTATATCTGGAGTTGTAGTTTTGTCCCAATGAATGAATATCCGGAGTTGTAGTTTTTGCTTCAGCTTTATACAACAAATATATAGATAGATTTCCTCAAAGAATAAATGCTCAATTTGACCCCTGAAATTTCATTGGATGTCGAATTTAACTCAAAACTAACATTTGCACCATTGTAGAACATAAATTTTGAGTTTATGATCAATTTACTTTTTCTATTAAAATGATTTAAAATTTTAAAAATTCAAACAATTAAAAAAAAACTAAAAAAGTGAATAATTGTTCTCCATCTTCTACAATAGGATGTGTTTTTTTTTTTTTTTTCTCTGTTCTGATTTTTTGTTTTTGAAATTTTTTTATTTTATTATTTTAAGAACTAGAAAACTATATATTGCTGAAAACGGGACAGATTAATCCTAGACTGAAAAGCTTCAGTCCTCAGTTTATCTAAAAATGTTAATTACAAGCTGAAAGGGACACGTAAAAATTCAAAGGCCAAACTGAACAATTATCCTTTTCTCAAGTTTAATACCTTGGGAAATACTAAATATGAAAACAACATTTCCACAAGCAACAACCTATGGACTTTCTCAGAGTTTCACTACATATGTGATTGAAATGAAAATTGCAATGACATCTAATTCCAGCTACTAACATATGAGATTTAGACAAACAATTTGTTTTTTTTTCAGTTAATTTGGCTGTAACCAGGTTTGAACTTGTAAACCTCACAGCCCAAGAAATGATTCTAGTCCCACTAAACCAAAAGCTCATATTAACCTTACAGCATGTATCATTTATTCGGTTTAGTATCAGTAGTCACGAGACTTGGTGGAACCACAAAATAAAAAGATTACCTCTTATCTTTGTATCAGGGAATGGATGCACAATTGTCTTTGATAGCATTCTGTCCAATGACTCTAAGGCAAATGCGCACAATTTTTGAACCTCAGGTCCTGAAGAAAGTCTGTTGACAATACCCCTACCCATCTTTACAGGTAAGCCGGTTAATGGACCCACTTCAGCTTCAAGCTTCTTCACAGCTTCATCTACAATCTCATGAAGTTTTTGATACTTTCCATTACTGTTAAGAAGTTTTTGGCTTAAGGAAACACGATAGCATAGGATGTCTACCCGCCTTGTGTCTTTTGCTATCAGTAGTTGTTTTCTCCAGCATCTGAGTGACAATTAAGATAAATATGAAATTGGTTAAAATTTGCTGCGTTTTTAAAGCATGTACACCATTTTATGCAACAAACATGCAAAAACAGAGCAATTTATGATGATGTTATGTGCTTACTTCCCAGAATTTCATTCTGAAAGGCACCTGACAAGGCAGCTGTATTAGACACGTAAGAAAAAGTTTTAGCGACATTAAAGTTGAATGATATAACACATGAAAGCTTTTCCCCAAGAAGCTGCAAAGACAGGCAAAAAGATACTGCAACTTCTGATGGTAACAGTGATGACAATAATCACAGGCATCAAATACGAAAAAAAGCAATATTTCTAATCTTAGCACTCAATGTAGTCAAAGATACATAATAGAAATCTGTATGAAATAGCCTCAATTTTTACTGCATTTCATCATGATCAAAGCTGTAAAGGAATAGTTGACACCACATGTGAAAACAACATGAAGACTGAGTTCTTTTCATTTTGGATGGTTCCACTGTACATATTTTATTCCTACCTTCCTTGCAATTAGGAGGGACATATATCTGCCATTTTCTGAAAAGCAATTCGGTATAAACACAGTTACATAGTTAACAAGTTAACGCCATATAGGACAAAAAAAAATGTAGATTTCCAATGGACATGATGTCCCAGCGATGGGACTGAAATTCCCTCCATTCAAATAAAATATTTTTGCTTACTGATGTTTGTGAAAGCAACAAATTGTTGATAGTTTATTACAGCTTAGAAAACCAAATTCGAAATTCTACATGATCGCATCATATCAACTAAATGTGCAAAAGCCCACACTCACATCAAGCATGCAGACTTGCAAAGGCCTCCATCAAGCATAACAAGAATTTACACCTCATTGTAAAGCAACGTGTTGCACTGTCCAAATCAACTCGGAACACAAGTTTTTGCAACCACCTTCCTAAAATTATGTCTTGACTCTCTAGATGCAATGGTGATATGAAAATGACACTATATTATAGAAGACAGTTAAATGAAACTGTGTTCTTGTACCCTATTCTGTATAACCATGGAACAGTAGATAAAATGAATAATAAAGAGAAATGGTAAACAAGATAGATACAAAAATAACAAAAATGTGTAACTTGAAGTAGGAAAGCTAAGAGGTAAATTAACTGCCAAAATAATGCACAGGACAGCTGTAACTATTATGTGAACTTTTAGGGGAAATTTTCAACTAGTGTTAGGATGTTTGTTGGTTTTTAGTATTATAAGACATTTTATATCAGAACCAAATGAAAAGCAGGAAATGAGGATATGGAACTGTTTTTAATATGTATTCTATCCAATATGGATAATTCCTTCAAGGGTTTATGGATATGAACAATGCATCAAAACTTAATCAGGTAATAAAGAAATCTTTACAAAAAAACCAACTAGCCCAGACTTCTCCCCAAGAAAACCGCGTCTCTTGATAACCACAACAAATTAACCATGTGATCCAAGGTTGCCAAATTCTCAGTTTTGACCTTGAATCAAATAGGGAAATATATGTATATATAGTATAAAAAACTTGAATAAGGTAATAAAGAAGCCTTTACAAAAAAGAACAAGAAGAATAGAAATAACACGCACAGTTACTCACCCAAGTAAATCATTCATTTTCCAACAAGCCACACAAAGAAAACTCCCATCATGCCCGTCTTTTCTAATGCCAGAGCTTTCATGTTTTAAGGCACAGTCAAGATGACATGACATGCCACATGCAATACCCTGAAATGGAGGTTCTGAGCTGCAAGTTAACCACAGGCTGGGATCCTTGTTGTCATCATACTTATAACAGATGCAACATGAACACCTCTTGCAAAAAGCATCATCTTGTTTTAAGGTTGCTCTGCAAGCTGAGTTTTTACAGAATACAGTATTACCTAAATCATTGCCTCCATTGTTAGTTGCACTGTAGTTAACCGAAACAGGTAACCGAGATGGATTATCAGTTTTCCTCTGCCTTTTGGAAGATCTCTGAACCAGTGAAGGAGATGATTCTGTCTCCACATCTGTTGTGGCCTCACACTCCCCTGATTTCTTCTCAGATACAATTTTAAGAAGGTGCTCTATGATTTTCAATTTTGTCAATCCTGTGTACTTCCTTTCTTTTCCCATCTCCACACATAGGATCTGCAAAATTTCCTGGCGGCTCCATGACTGTAGCATTTCAGAGGCACCTGCACACTTTGATAATTGATAGACTAATTCCCTCTTTTCATCCATGCTCAGTTTACTACATTTTGATGCATCAAGTGCACTTCCTGTGTACAACAAAAACGAAAATACCTCACTTCTGTACTTTATTTAACAGAAGAGTCAAAGTAGCAAAAACTTATAACCAAATCTCGTGTTTATGTATATATATATATATATAAACAATGGGAGCATAACAAATAATTTAAAGCAAATAGTATCAGATAAAACTTCCTTTGCACAACATCCATCACAAGCCCAAAAGTACACATGAAAAATTTCAATTTCTTCTCCCCATTAGGATGTCTTGACCAGGAATTTTGACATACAAACAGTGAAAATTAAAAAAACAAAAAATCTGCGCTAAATGTCGCCTGGCGAACCAGTTAAGAGACTCTCATTTCTTGGATTATTTCTTTTCATTTCCCAAAATATTATTAAGTGATCAATATTCAAAACATGTGAACAATTGGTTGACTTGAGTTAATAAAGACATTTCAACCATACCAATAATACAACCTTTTAAACAATAATACAGGGTCAGCACACATCAACGTGTTAACCATTTATAATCAACAAAAAATAATAATAATAATACTTGATTTCGACTTTCAAATATCTCTGCTTCCAAACTTTCACAGAGACCACGAACCAGTTTGAATCATACAGTTTCACACCAGAAAGATAATTATGTAAGATTAACCTGCTCACTGCTTCGTCAATACATACAAAATTCTATATAATCAATGAAAATATAATATGTAAAAAAGAGTTTACCAACTTCACAGCTCAACCACCAGAATATTTTTTTTTTATAAATATTAGTGTAGCGTGCTGAATATTAAAAGGAATTGATTAACGCAAATTCAACAACTATCACCGATAAACATCCACAAATCAGTCATTTTTTAAGCCTAAAAAAACCCAGAAACTCTAATCAATAGACAAATCATTAAGATCAGAAATACAATTTCTACTAAACGAATGAGAATGAAAAATATAAATCCATCAAAAGATAAATTCAATGCCTGACATGCAAATCGCTAATAAATCCAAAGAAAAAACTAAACGCCAATAGCAATCGTATCCAACAAATTAATCAAAAATAATAAAAAACATAAAAAGGAATTAAATTTACCCCCAAAAGATAAATCCATATTTAGAATTACGGAATAATCATAATCCACCAAGCACACCACATTACTTCAAAATTCCAACCTGCAAAAGGAGAGAAATTCCAGAATTCCTAAGCCAAAACCAACAGAAATAGTGGAAAAACAAAAAAGTGAGAAAAACCCAAGTGAAGAAAGAAGTAGAGAGTGAAAGAAAGTGAAAGGAAAAGCAATAAGAGATACCCGAAAAAGGAAGCTTGAAATTCTACCACAACAAGCGAATCCATGACTTATGAGAGGTTCTCTCTTATTCCTCTTCTTATTATTGTTTTCTTTATAGACATATCAATATAGATAGATAAATAAATAGGTATATTTATCTCTCTCGAGCGCAATTTGGTTTTATGCGAGTCTATGGGTCCTCCCCTTTTGTTTTCAGGACCCGAAGCTATAGTGAAAAGAGATTCGAGGAGGACTTGTTGCCGAGATAGAAAGAGAGAGAGGTGAAAAGTACCAAAATAAATAGTTCTGCGCGAAGAAGAAATGCAAAGCGGCTGCATGCCATCTTCTTTTTTCTACCCTCTTACTCAACGTTACTTTTATTTTATTTTATTTATTTTATTTAACCACTATTATTATTTTTTTGTTTATTTTTATTTATTTATTTATCTATTTTTATAATTATAAAATTTCTGTTTTTTTTATTCATTATGAGACTTCAAACCCTTTGATTCAATTAAAATTGAAAACTCTTAGAATCGTCGCATCATAATTTTATAGTTTTTTCCCTTGCCAGCCAGCAATTACATTTCTTGAATTTCAAATTTTATTTTTAAATATTTATTTGGTAGTTATTTTTAAAGTTGGTTGCACAATTATTTAGTTGGTTTGTCATCTCACCTCAATGTTTTATATGAAATCACTGTTTAATTATATAATAATTTGAAAAAAAAATAGAAAAAAAACCCCTCAAGGCAAGTTTTTTTTGAGAAATATTTTTTTATTATTATTATTTGCAATATATTGCCGTCACTGCAGTCTGCAGGTTCAACTGATTCTGGTACAATGATCAATGAGCATTGGTCATTTGCTCTATAGGGACGTCCGTCCAAACTATCCAAAATTCCCTTCTTTAAATAAAAATCATTAAAACCAAATAATACCATATAATTTTTTTAGGGTATGTGCTATTATTATTAGGGGTATTTTCCGACGGTTCATACTAAACATAGCATTCGTTTAAAATTATTAGTCTTTTTTATTGATTATACTAATTACAAAATATTATTCACGATTTTTTAAATTTTTATTTATATAATATTAAAATTTAAATTTTTATTTAAATTAAAATCAATATAATTTATTTATTTATATTAAATTTTATCATACGAATTATTTATAATATTACTTTTTATATACTTAATATTAATGACAACAATATTATTTATCCAGTGTATTACAGAAAGAAATATATAGTTCTTTAGCTTTTTTTTTTTCAATTTCATAAGCACTATTTTCTTTCAAATCAAATATATTTAAAATATATCATTCTAAAAAAATATATTTAGAATATAAAAAAAAAGTATTAACAAAATTAAAAATATTTAATCATGGAGCAAGGAACATATAAATCTATTACTAAAAAAATTACAAAACAAATCATGTCGACATCCAATATAAGTCAATTAATAAATTTATTCAAATATTTTATTTCTCTATTGTTCTAAATTATAAATTTAAAATTAATTAATTAATGAAAAAAGATTACATAAAAGAAATTTTTTTATCATCTCCAAATAAATCTTCAATTTTCTTCACAACAATATACAAAAAAGAATATAATTTTTTTTATCTCTCTCTTAAATAAAATATTATGTATATTCTATTTGAAATTTTTTTAAAAAAATATATATATCCAATCAAATCATACAAACAAAAAGAAAAAAAAGGATCTTAAAAAAAAATATTTTTTTTATTTCTCTCTTAAATAAAATATTTTAAATTATAATTAAAATAAAATCAAAATATTTCAAAAATAAAATTTAGGAAAAATATTAATTTTATTTTCTTGAATAGACTACTAATTGAATAGAAATTTTATTTTCTTTTATGTCTTTCTTTAATTTAATGAATTATATTAATAAAGGAAAAATATTAATTTAATTAGGAATATTTACTCAATTAGAAAATTTTAAATTTGCAAAAATATCTTATAAATTATAAAATGAAAATTTTATTTTTTTTGTATGTTCTTACCCTTTAAATTTAGGACATTATATACATTAGAGACCCAATAAAAATTTAATTTTATTACTGAAAGAAAAATAATTAGAAATTTTAATATTTGTGAAAATATTTTATAAATGATAATATATAAAGATTTTTTTTTGCATGGTTTTACCCTTTAATTTTAGGACATTGCATATATTAAACAAGTAATAAAGATTTTATTTTATTGATTTTATTACTAAAACCAAATCATGAATGGTTCGATATAAATATTTCTTTAATATTTACATGAATTCTATTTGAAAAATAATATTTATATAATATGATTTATAAATATTTGGGATCAACAAAAAAATAATAATACTGTATTGAATCAACCAATGGCTTGGTGCATAAGTAATTATATATTTTATTTTATTTTACATTAAATTATATTATAATATTTTAGCTTTATTATGATTGAACTAATTCTTTATTCCTTTAGGTTGAGAGCCTTTTTCAAAGATAAAATCATGAGCTATAAGAAAAAACTCTCTCTTGAAATCATTGACCACAGCACAAAAAGAAAGGAAGACTAATAATAATAAATCATTCACTTGAAAAAATAAATAAAAACCGTCAATTGAAGTGTGGCTTTTCGTAGCCACAAAGCTGACTGTAGCCAATCACAAAGCCAACTGTGGACGGTTCTGATTTTATTTTTTATAATTAATTTAATACATGATGAAAGAAATTATGTTTTAGTATTGAACTTTCAATTTTTTCTGCAATTTTATCCTCTAATTTTTTATTAAAAAAAATTTGATATAGTAAATGCCTTTTTGAATCTTGAAAATAATAATAACAAATGAATATAAATTAATTTATAATATATATATGTAATTATGAATATAAACCGAAATTTTTTGAACGCCATCTTTCTCGAGGTCCTATTTGCATCACATGGTGGTGGTCGTGTTAACACATGAGAAGCGCACGTATTTCTATAATTATTTTAATTTATATTTAAAAATTAAAAATTAGAAAGAAAGATATTGTAAAAAATTCAATTTTAAAAGTATTTAATTAATTGGCAATTAAAAAAAATGTTGTCCAAAAAGGGACGTCATGATGTGTGTACTTTATTGCAATTTGATATTTACATATAGGAGATTAGATTAATAATTTAAAAAGCATCTTATGGTTGTCACCAATTAATGACCAATGAAAATGATTAGAGGGAGGGTAGATTAGTCAATTTACTAACTAGTGCTCACAAACGTAACTGTCAAAGACCTAAAGGTTAGGTGGGCACGTAGGGTTTATATTATGATTTCTTAAAGTCTGTTCCCTTATTTGTATAAAATGATAATAATGCTTCCCAGGCCAACTATCACCCCATGAGGTGTAAATGATTAGTTAGATCGTCTCGTAACAGTATTTTTTAATTAGCTTTTTATTTTTTGACAATGTTAATTGCAAATTTTTAGTAATCGGTAATATAAATTAATTTTTAAAAATTAAAATAAATTTTATAAAATATCAATTATATGCATTTACCTTTTAATTTTTTGAAGAAAAACTGCTTTTAAACGCTATTAAAATAATTAATTTTTACAAAATGTCCAGATATCAAAAGGTTTTAAATTTCATTCTTCCCACCATTCTTTATTAGAACAATGATTATTTCTATTATATCTGGATTGTTTTTAATGGATCTTAATTTGTTATATGTACTTTGTGACATCCTACCGAGTCGAGTCTTTGCATAGAGTCGAGTTGAGTCGAGTTGAACCAAACCCGGTTGAGGTAGAATGGGCTTATAAGTGGACTTACTTGAATGAGAGAAAAAGATCAAAGTATAAGGATTAGAATTTATTTGCATTAAAAGATCAAGCTTGGGTATTAAGTTATAGCCTTTTGTCACTTGAAGTACCATTTGGTAATTTTACACCCAAATCAATGATATTTGGGAACCTACCCGTGAGCTCCATGTCCCATTTTCCTGTTTATCTTCATCTTCTTCATTTTCTTCCTCTCCTCATCCACCTTCTTGTCAATTTTAATGGTAGAGAAAGGAAGCTAAAGAAGAGTTCAAGCTTTTTGGAGTAAAGGTTTGATATCTCTTTTCATTTATCATTTTCTTTGCATGAGAATTTGTATGGTGTGTTGATAATGAGACAATATATTGTTTCATGTTGAGTGAAAGGACTGGTAATGGTGAGAAAACAGGGGATGAATTGAATAAATGAAGTAAATATTGAGTTTATGCTGAAACAGGTTTTGCTGGAAATTTTACTAGTAACTTCATCTTGATTTTGACCCCATTTTATGATGGAATTAGGAAGTGTCATAGAAGATTTATTTGTTCCTCTATGTGTTATCTTTACATGGGTTTTTGAATCATCCAAATCGGAGTTGTATATTGGGAGATATGACCAAAAGAGTGCAGACTGCGCAGGCTGGAAAACACGTCGCGCGCTCGCGAATTTAATTGCGCGCTCGCGAATTTGGCCTGGAAACTCACTGACTCTCATTTTTGCATCTCGCGCTAGCGACTTTTCCAGGCGCGCTCGCGACTTGTGTTTTCATGCACTTTTGGACTTCATTTTCAATGCAATTGGATTCCTTTGCTCAACTTGTATGCCTCCAATCATTTTAAAACAAAAAGACAACATTAGAATATGTATCAAAACAACATGAAAGCATGC
>CANUEP010045404.1:0-12927 GCA_947857235.1 Jatropha podagrica | reverse complement strand
TTGGCTCTCTCCTTCCCTTTGGAAGAGGATTCTCTAACCTCTTCAAAGTAGGAAAAACTAACATTAAAATCAAGATTCACAAAAGAAATTAATGGAGCATGATTTAAAGCTTATTCTACCATCTATATTCTATGAATTCATCAATTAAATCCTTAGAATCATAAATCACAACTTAATTGTTTAGTAGCTTTTTCTCCAAAAGTCTTAGTTTTAATTTTCAATTCTCACTCCTTAGCTTAGATCTTAATGTTTAATTACCAATTCAAGGTTTAAATTAGGTGATTTGGAAAGGTTTAAAGGTAGAGAAATGGAAAGAAGATGAAGAAATGAGAGAAGGGGGAGAGAGTGGCATTGTATGAAGAGGAGGAAGAAGGTGAAGTAGTTTAGATAAGCTTTGTTAACCACGTCAACAAAGCAAATGTTGCTAATTCATCAAAATTTGACAAGTATATGGCTTAGATAAAGTCAAGGTATTCTAATCCAACGACTCTAAATATTTCCTCAAATAATTCATTTCCAAATGCTATTTAACTCCACAATTTAATTGAATTAATTCCACAAAAAATAATTACTCATTTATTCCTTAATATATCACAATAAATATAATATTCATTAGTTGCCGCAATTCACCAAAAATATTCGTGAAATATTTTCTACCTACCTAAATCATGCGTACATGCTCCAAAAATATTAATTATTGTACTAGACACATGTAGCAACTTTTTCGGACTGGAATAATACCAAGTCTCAGACCGATGGTACTACTCACAGACCGGTAAATCACTATTCACTAATAATTTATTACTTACTCTGTCGTGAAAAATTTACATCTTAACTTTAATTAATTAAGACCACTCAAATAAAATCTAATTAACTCCACAAATATTAATTATGCTCAATATCATTATCGGATCCAAATAAAATATTATTTCCCCCTTAGGTGATACCTTCATGACCTCTCCAAATAATATCATTCTAAGATCTAAAATTTTAGGGCGTTACATGCTCAATACGATAGTGGTAAGAGGTTCTTAGCTCTTTTTTATTTCATAATTCTTACAATTTGTGTTGAGGCATGAATTCAAGTTTGGGGAAGGGAAGTTTTTGCTATTTTATTAGTTTAATTTAGTTGGAATGATTATAAGCGACATTAAAAATTATCATAATCTAATAAGTTATTATAAATTTAGTTGTTTTTTCTATTATAGTATGTTTTAGTTTAAAAATTTGAACTATTTAACTTAATGTTATTCCTTGGTTTGAATACTTATTTTTAGGATCATAAACACCCATTTTTAAAATTATTGTGATAGATATGTATCTTTTGATCTAAATTTATTTAACATTGGCATTCCTAGAACCAAATTGAAAATTCTTTTGAGATAAAATTTTTAAAGTGCTCACATTAGAAAGACATGATTTAGGCATTCTTTGTTAAACTACATATTTTAGCCTAGACCACCTTAAGTTAATTATAATCCTTGCAACCAATTTGAAGGCTATAAATCAATATTTTTCTTATTTACCCCTATCAAAACCTAGCCATTTAAACCTATTTGTTTAAACTTTTACCCTAAATGTGATCATGTATAGTTGAAAGATTTGATATTATAGGAACATAGCAAGAAAATAAAAAGGGAGATATATTTTTTATGAAAACACTAGCAAGTGGAGAAATTAGAAGAAAAGAAAAGGAGAAGCAACCCAAGCAAAAGAAAAATAAAGATCAATAAAAAATTCAAGTTCGGGAAAATCTTAAGCAAGGAAGAAACTACTCAAGGATTATAAAAAGATCTTGCTAAAAGCATCTCTAGTAATAAACTAGTGAGAAATTCCAAGATAATCACCCATTGCGAATAAAGGTATATGTTCTTATGAAATCAAAAATCTTGATATTATACATTTTTGCACTCTTTGATTTCCTATATCTGTTTCTTTTAACTTAACTATCAACCTCGTAAGCCCCATTACAACCCTAGTAAAAGACCTTTTGATCTTGATAATGGTGTAGCACTTAAAATTGTGCAGAAGGGATAACTAATTTTGCCTATAGGAATGTTGAATTAAATTCATCATCATCTATATTTCAAAAGTTAATAACTTTTGTGAAAAATCATATGTTATCTATCATGATTTGATCAATTATTAGTGTTGAAAGTCTTGATAATTTATATTCATACTAGGGAATATGTTTTATTAAAATTTTAAATTTTTGTAAAAATATAGCTAGCACAGAAAACACTTGATTTATTTTCATGTTAATAGATTTTTTATATTTTTAAAATTGTGAATAATTATCTTCAACCATATTAAACTTGTTTTGTTTTGTCTTGTCTTGTTTAGTTCCATTTAGTCTTGTTTTGTTTTATTGTTTAAGGACAAACAATGGTTTAAGTTTGGGAAATTTTGATAGGTCATATTTTTATAGTATTTTTAGCTTAGTTTTTACTAGGAATTTTAGTATTTTTAATTACTTTGATTAGTTTTTCACTTTACATATTTATATTTTTAAGTAAGTTCCCGTGATTTTTGATAAACTTGATTTGAAGGGTTTTTAGCAGGAAAATTGCCAAAAATCACATCAAAGAAGGTTGGGGCTAAAATTGGAAGTCTAAAGCTCAGCATGGAAAACTCAGGGAAGTACGCGGGCAGCCATGTAGTGCCACGGCCGTGGCACCTACTGGAAAATCAACTGGGCTGAATTCAATTATTTAGCCTGTATAAATTTGAGACATTGGCGTGGCCTATGCATGGGGCTGCATGAGAATAATAAAAGGGCCCACCTTAGCATTGCTTAAGCCCAACCTGATGAAAGAAGACTCCTAAACAAAAAGGAATCCAACTCAAATCAGTTTCCTACTCGGATTCGAAGACATCCTATGAAGTCTATATAAAGAGAGATCACAGCAACAATTGGGGGAGCAATTGACTTATCATTGAATCTTAGATCTTTGTTCCATTCTTTCTTAGTTTTTCTCTCCTTATAAGATTTGAAGCAATCAAATTGTGTAAAGAATCAAGGGAGCCGTCTATGCTATTGTTTGACTAGTTTTTATCTCTAAACTCTTGATCTTGTTTTATTTCCATTAAGTCTTATTATTTATGGAATTATTTTCATATTATATTGAGTTTTATTTAATTACTATGTTGAACTAAACTCTCCTACTAGGGATTTGATGTAGCTTAACTTCTACCTCAATTTATGATATTAGATTTATTTTTCTTTGTTCATGTTATAATTTATTACTGAACTTAATGCTTCCAGGCAGAGTTTCTCCCCTGATTGATTTATTTCGTTAATTGCGATCAGAAGAAGGGTGTTTGATAAGAAAAGGGTAATAAATTACATGGGAACAATAACTTGATGCGAAAGCTATATTGTTTGACTCATGAGGTGTTTTCATAATTTAATGACCTTAGGTTATGAATTCTTGAACAAACTATAAAACTTAATGATTTAATTCACGTTTGGTTGCACTATTGGGAGATAGGTAATTAAACGGGATTAAAATAACTAACAATACATCGGGAGAGCTTGTTAGCGACTCTAGTTTTCCCTACTTGAACAATTAAAATTGATTAACAAACTAATAAGATAAATTAAGTAGAGTTAAGTAAAGTCAATATCCCTAGTAACTTCTAAACCTTGAGTTATCTTCATTAAATATTTTTGTTTGAATTCTTTTCTACTATTTCAATTTATTTTACTTTACTTTTTACAAATATCCTCTTTATTGTCGTTTAAATAATAGTATATTAAAGTAATTTTAGTACTTGGTATACAATCTTCGTGGGACGATACTCTACTCACTCTTTATTACTTGTTGCGATTTCGTGCACTTGCAAAAATTGCTATTATTTCTCTCTGTATATGTAAGAGCCCTTAACTAAGAATACACTTTTATTTTGTTATTAAGAAAGATTAAATATTTGTGTTGACAGACTTTTTCTTATTTTTCACATCCTATGGATTTATTTATTTTGAAAGTATGGACATATTTATTATTTTGGAACATTTATTTGGATTTATAAATTTTCGATATTTCTATATATGTTTTGAGTATTTATAATCATATATTAAATTTATTATTTAGGAAATATTATTATGGCATCTTTATTTTAAGTTATTTAGTACCACTAAGTTTTTCATTCAACATGTTGATTTTTATCATGTGCAGGTTAAAAGCGATAGGTGCTATCTAAAGACTAGAGGCGTAGCACCGGAGAAGAAACTCTATTTTTGGGTAGGACACGTATTAAGATGTAAATTATGGCATGTATAGAAATATTATAAAAAGATTAATGTTGTAAATATTGAGTTATAAATTAAGAAGATTTGAGAATAATTAAAAAGTTTTATCTTTATGTGAATTTAAGGTGAATGACTATTAACAATTAAATTCTTGTATGGATGATATTATGATATGATAGAACCTAAGACGGCTTAATGCGAGAATTTAGAAGTACTGTGTGACTTATAGTATTGCCTTGGAGTTTTGGAGTTTGGAGGAATATATATTAGAATTGCTTGTTTTCCTTTGTTTGGCAAGTTTTATTATTAGGGGAAACTCTTGTGAATTTTTCATAGGAATTTCCTAAAACTTTTATTTTTAGATTTAATTACTTGCCTCCTTATGAAAACTTAGCCACTTTTAATATATGATTTAGATTATTAGGTAAGATAAGATGGTGCTCCGGCACCGAATGTGGCATTCGTCCTCTAGTCCTCTGGGTTCGGGCGGTGGGTGTTACATTTAGTGGTATCAAAGTGAGGTTTAGGCGATTATAGGATTTATGATTAAGTGTGAGAGTTTATCTTATTGGAGTAATTACATAAGTGATCTAAGTTAAATACATGCCATATTAGTCTATTTTGGTAACTTTTCTCTTATACGAACCTATTGGTCTTTGTAGGTATCTAGTTATGTCTCAACACCTATCTGATGAGGAGGTGGATAGTGCCCCTCCAGAGGGTGGTCTACCAGTTAGTAGTGCTTTGAGTTTTGATTGAGGATGAAATCCATAGGTATGCCTTCATACCTCGTTTGTATAAGGATCAAGGCGCATGAAGTTCTACCATTAATCAAGATGGTAGGGTTTTAAAGGTGCCACTCTTAGAGTGTGCTGGTGTGCCAGCTGATTCTGGGCCTTGTTTGAAAACTGATTTTGTGGTTTTTTCGAGTGGACCAGGTTTACTTTGTCGGATGGACTAGCCTTAAAGCATGCATAGTGTTGGGCGGGCCGCGCTTAATCAACAGAGATCTAATTTTGAGTAATTATACCCTCATGCTTATGACGCGACCAGATCGAAGCTTCACAGTGAGTTGTCAACTAAAGAGGTTAAGCCTTCCTCCAAATATAAGCTCAGGTAGTGCGCAAGGACCGATATTAGAGTCTTATATAATGCTATTAAATGATGAATTTTTAATTAATCACTAGATTTAATTAATAATGAATCACATAACTAGTAGCTTTAGTCTAAGAAAGGTCAAAGTGTGATTGAAAGTCGAAAGGATCGACTTTTGAGAATTAAGTCGGGCTTTAACTTAACTAAGGAAGAAGAGCAAAGTTGAATTTTGTGGTCATAGAATCATAAAAGTGAGAATGAGAGTCATTAATGCTTGAGAAGCATTTGATCAAGAAACGGCCAGCCGATTATCGGCACCGGAGAAGCCTTATTCGGCACCCTAGGAGGGTCCTGGCTAGGCTGATCGGTGCCACCACTACGCTGATCGATGCAAGCACTAGGCTAGTGCCAATTCTATTAATTAGCGAAATGCCCCCTGCCCTTTGATTTTTGGATTTTTTAGCTTCTGGGAGTCCATTCGAGGCCCAAATGACATCCAATTTAGCTGATTCTTACACCATTGGAATCATAGCAAAATTTTCTAGAGCCCAGTGCTAAAATCATGGTCAACAAGCTCCTACCAGGCTATACCTCTTTGCTGTAGTGCAGACCGGTGATACCTACCACCCCTTGTGGAGGGTGTTAGTAGAGAGGTGGTGAGAGATGACCGATACTATAGATAGACACTTCAATATTTCCCCTAAAAGGTTTAGTGATGATACAACATTTTTCATATAAAATTGGATTAGGGTTCCTAATCGCTCTACTTTTCAGACCAATGGTCCATGGCTAAGATTATCAATGTGTTTAATTATTTTTTACTTTATTGGGTTATCCAGCGTTTCGCAATAAGACCGGGCCTAAGAAGTGCAGCAGGGCTGCTCGATGCACTTCCTAATGCACTGCCTCTTTTAGCGTGCCACCTGGTCTCATTTGGTAAAAATGGGCCCAATCCCGTTATGAAGCCTGACAGTGGCATTTTTGCCACGTTAGCCCTAAAATGGGGCCAACTACCCTCATTTTCCTATACATAAGCATTGGGGAGTGTGCCAATGGAGGATTTTTATGGACATTTAAGGGAAATTTTGCATTTCAATTCTCAACTCAGGAATCATAGAAAACTTGTGTTTATCTTTAATCTGAGTTGTCATTTATTGATTCTTAGTCACTAAAACCCTTGACCAAGAACTAGAAATCCTAGAAACACTTTCTTAATCTTCATTCTCGAACTATTGGATCAAGGACCTAGCTTTGGGTTTCCCTTCATCCATTTTTCAAGCAAATCCTAAAGGAAATCACTGCAGGGAATTTTTGACACCTTTAGTCGCTTTCTCCTTCCTTTTCTTTTCTTTTTTGGCATTTAAAATGCAACTTTGGGTCTGGTTATGAGAAAACCTAGGATCAACTAAGCAGGGGTTTTTGCACCTTTGTAGTGTGAGGCCAACCACAATGGCGTGCGCTACTACATTTCGCTTAATGAACATAGAAGCCTTTCTTATCTGGGAAAGACACTGCTCCACTATGTATGGCGTGCACCATAAGCATTGGGTGCATATCATAGTCCCCTATGGCACTCGACCCTTCGATTTGGAGCTTCTGAATGTGTAAAAATCAAATAAATATCTTGATTTGAAGATCCAGTGAGCAAGCTCTGACCTTAAATGGTTCGAATGCATTTTAGGTCATATATGGATCAAATAAGCAATAAAAACAAGATTGAGAGCAGTGATTGGTGGATTTGTGCATTCTTAGGGATGAACATCAATGTCATGAGCTTAAATCTTGTCAAATCTTTAAATTTCTATCTTTGAATTACTTTCCTTGAATTTACAAGCATTTTATCATCACTATCTTTTAATTTTTCATCATGTACTTTGATGCTTATGATTATTATGGTTCTAACCCATGATTTATTATTCTTATAATGCTTACATTCATCATTTTCATGTTGATTGAATGATTGATTGAATTTGGATGTTTTACTTGATTTATACTCCTGTGACTATTTATTTCTTTTGTGCTTGATTGTGAATGAGATGGGTTTATATTTTATTCTTTTTGCAAAATGTAAAAGATCCTTAATGGGATTCCTATTATTGTTTAATGTAATAATTAGTGGGTTTAGGAAATTTGGATGGTTAAGGATAGAATGCATTGACTAAGAGATGGTTTGTAAAGTTTTCACTTCCCCCTTCTTTATGGATGTTTATGATTTTCGTTTAGTATGCATGCAATAATTGGTTGAATTACATGTTTTACAAAAGTGCATTAAAACGTTTTACATCTCAATTTTAGTCAATGGCATTATTGATTAATTGTGAATTAATGGACAACTAGGAGGCCAATTTAACTTAGCAAAATAGGTGTCTAATTGAAATACTCAAAAATTTTAATTTCAGAAAACATTCATTTAAATTTTAATTCTAAAATTTTAGCCAGTAAATTTAAGCCACGTAAAATTTAATCTGATCCGTAAGCCCATTTGGTTTGTCAAAAATCGATCGAAAATAAGTCAATTTATTGAAACAGACCAAACCGATTCGAATCAAAGTACTCTAGAAACTCAAATTTGCATCATTTTTATTTTTTTTTATTTTTCTTTCTTTTTCTTTCCTTTCTCTTCTCATTTACCCCACCAATCCTTCTTTCTTTCTTATCCTTCTCCTTCTACTTTCTCTCTCCCTCACCGCCTCACCCTCTCCTTGCAACACCAGCCACCGTGCCACAAGCTCCAATGACAGCATCACCACCACACCATAACTCCTCCATCATGCATGCCAGCAGCTAAACCTTGCATCACCCCGCCTCGTACTGCCTCTAGTAGCAGCAGCTGCTGCTCCTTCCTACCTACTCCTCCAGTCGCACGACCACCAGCCAGTTGCTACAAGTAGCCTGAGTCCAGCGAGCTCTAGTGCCACCGCCGCCAGTCTTCACCGCTTCAGCAGCTGGTTCTTTGATCCAGCGGTCCTTTGCTTTGATTGTCTCTAATCATTGATTTTTGGGACTATATTGTCTAATTGAGGGAATTAAAACTATCCCTAGAATTTTTAGTTAATTCCTTCAATTTTAATTGTATGAAAAATTGGTTTGTTGTTGGAATTGATTTATTAATTATGTTATTGAATGGTATATATATTTGATTTAGTAGTTGATTAATTGAAAATAAATTATAGATCGGGAATAAAATTTATGGTAGAATATTTTTGTAATAAAATTAAGAAATTCAATTAGTTGGATTATTGGAGATTGAGAATTTGTTTAATTAAGGTAGTGAATATTAGTTTTGGTAGATAAAATTTAATTAATAAAAATAGTTTAGTTATTAATTAGTTTTAATTAAAGAATCTGATTCTACATATTATAACTGTCACGACCCAAAACCGTGGGCCGTACCGGAATTGGGACCTAAGTAAGCTTAAGGCTCCCAAGGCCCGTAGTAAGCCTAAACTATCAAAATCCATTCCTATTATCATTTGTCTGACGGAATAGTAAGCCCATATTATGACATTATTCATATAATAATCAGGGTTAACATATTTGGCCCAACCTTAGTATTAAGTACTGTTCACAGCTCGGGCCCATATCCATTTAATAAAAATATATTCTCATGTAAGTATTTATTTGTTATAATATGATCAAACTATTCCTATCATATGGTCACCAAATATTCAAAAAGAACACTCCACAATTTATTTATAACCACATAATAATTTATTTTACATAACCAAATATTAATTAAACATCCTAACTGCAGAGTTAAATAAAATGTGCGGAAAATCACAAATATTAATAGATAATTTATACTAATATGTTCGAATCTCTGCGGAAAAGGAAGCAGAGTCTTACAAACCAACGGTACTCTTATTTTCTGAAAAATATTTATGGATGAGGGGTGAGTTTCACTAAACTCAATGAATAATAATAAATAATGCAAATCCACACATTCAAGCAGTATGCTTTCACAATATAATAAAATAGGCATACTTCACAAGCACGTGTCATACATCAGCATCTTCAAACAAATCACATTCAAATATTCACAACATGTGGAAATTAGTCAGTGAAGTCACAAATCCACCTATTGGCCCCCTGGCTAATTCCATAATAATAATAATAATATATATATATAACAGGTAGCCGATCCCCCATACCTGGCCCACTGACCCATAGTGATGACACATATCATCTCAATTTCCACCCAGATACTAAAGCACATTATTTCACATCGCAATTATTCACAATTATATCCAATACAATAAATACAATATATGAATGTAATCAAGGGCGGAAATTGTATAAATTTATAGAACCGAAACATTATATATCAAAGACTAATATTATAGAACTGAGATATTATATTTGGAAAATGAATAATATCAATATAGCAATAAGAAATGATTTATAATAATATAAGGAGTATATGGTATGCATACGAAATGCATGTATGCAGGATTGTGTGCACCATTTATTATTACTCACAGTAACCGCAGATTAAATTTAGGCCTGTCCTGGATTTTTATTTGGAGGAGCAGTAAAGAAACTTGGTCGATATAAGAAACACATATAATAAGAAAAATATAATTAGATACTGACTTTCTTAATTAAGAATATTATTTTAATAAACCTATCTGTTCATTTTATTTTTTCTGATTAAATTTCTATTAATTCACTATATAACCTTACTATTTACCAGCAATTAATTTATTCACTTATTTTGTATCTAATCTAGATATCAATTCTATTTATTTCATCACAAAATATATTTATACTGCAAATTATAATTTAACACCAACAATAATAATAATTCATTAGCAATTTTACCAAATACTTTAATTATCATCCGAATAATTTAATTATATAAAAACCTTTAATAATAACCATTTAATCTTTATGTTAAAAACTATTAACCTTTTTAATAATTCATTTATCACCATTAACAATATTCTAATATATTTAATCCTAGTAATAAAATTTCACCTTTCGATAATAATTCATTTAATCAACCAATTAATTAATTCTATTCTTTTATATACTCAATTTATTAAAAATCCTTTAAATATGCCCATTAATCCTTTATAAAGGAATTTTCAATATTTTAGAATCTTATCACTAACTAATTAATTTACTAACCCTCAAAATCAATTAAAATACTAAAATTACTCTTTAATTACCCAAATCATCAATTAATTTATTTTATCCAATTTCTCCAATTAATCACCAATTACATAATTAATTAATTAATCAAAAATACCCAATAATCCATAATTCACCAAAATTATAATAATATACCTTCTAAATATAATAAAATCAACCAAAATAATAAATCAACCTCCTATAAATAATTAACCACTATAACTACTCAATTTAACTAATTAACTACCAATATTATCCCCAAAAAAATAATTAAATCCACCAATAATATAAAATTAATAAATAATTCACCAATCACCAAAATTAATAATTAACATCCTAAAATCAATTTAACCTCCTTAATTAACATATTTCCAATTTAAATTAATAAATCTCAACCTATAACTAAATAATCAATTAACTACCATAATTCCATCAATATATCACAAAATCAACTAAATAATAAATCAATTTTCACAAATACTCTATTTAACTAATTACCCATTCAAAATATTAATAATTAACTAAAATACTAAAATTCAACTACGTAATAAATTATCAAAAAAATTAACTAATCAATTACCTAACAATATCAAATAATCAAAATTATAACAGTTAACCATAAATATTAAAATTCACCCATACAACATATAATCCACAAATTAATCTACTAACCAAAATAGTTAACTAGTCAAATAATAAAATCATTCAACCAAATATTCTAAAATTAACAAACTAATTAATCAAAATTTAACTAAATAAATTCTAAAAATAATAAAATCAATACCCAATAATTGTCAAATTCCCGAAAAATCCTTGAATCAGAGGAGGAGGAGGCGGTAGCCGAAAGTAAGCTGGTCTTGCTGCCAAGGTCGCGCGCGGAGGAGCTGGTGGCTGGCTATGGCGCGACGCGAGGTGCTGCTGCTGCTGGAGTCGCTAGTAGCAGTGGCGCGACAAGAAGAGGAGTAGAACAAAGCTGGGTCGCGCATCAGATGGAGGCAGAGAGGAGCTGATCGCGCGAGGAGGAGCTGGGTCCGCAGAGAGGGAAGCAGAGTAGAGCTGCTGCTGTGATAGCCTCGCAAAGCGGGCAAATTTCGTTATGTTATTTTCATATAGTTTGCATGAATGCATGTTATTTTTATATATTTTATGTTTGCTCGTGTTGTCTCTATTTCAAAGTAATTACAGGAACACAATTTTAGCTAAGGAATGAAAAAGCTTGCTTTATATAGAAAAAATGACCAAAAAGTTGAAAAAAATAGAAGAGATTACTTAGTGGACTTCACGCCGCGAAGCAAGTCACGTTGGAGAAAAAAAAAGCTAGTCGCGAGCACCAGCAGACATCGCGTGTGCAACCTACCTGCCAGTAGACCAAACAGGCGCAAAAACAAAAGTCGCGAGCGCAAGAAGCACATAAAGCAAGTAAGAAGGTTTACAAGCATAAGTCGCAAGCGCGACTTCCATTTGCGCGAGCGCGAGAAGCACTCTTGAGAGACAGAGACATTTGAAGCAAAAGTCGCGATCGCAACCTTTAACCTTGAGAGCGCGAGTCGTGTTTTCCAAGAGACGTAATTGCTATCCTTTCATCAGAAATATATGTCTTCTCATGCATGGATCGAGAATCTTTCCAAGAGAAGTCATCTCAAGCACCTTTTGGCCAACCAATCACCTCAATAACCAACATCACTCTCCTATTCTATAAATAGCAATCAAAGTGAAGGAAGAAAAAGTGAAAAATTGTTATTGAAATTCAGATTAATATTCTAAAGAATTAGATTGTATAAAAAGAGAGAAGTGTGATAGTAATACTTAGACCAAGTTGACGAGCGTCACTTGTTATTGATTGTGCCGAAAACATCAAGAAGTTCCTCGAGGTGTGACGCCCTCCGGAGGCTTGAGTTTGATTAAATCTTTCTCTTGTTTTATAGACTTGTTGTATGTTGTTCTTCATAACTTTCTTATGCAAAGCAACAATTTAAGTCGGTAGCATTCAATAAAAGTTCCTCAAGTTATCTTTTGATCTTTTGTTTAAATCAAGATTACTAAATTATATCCTCAGAAAGAAATAGTTTAGTAAAGATCAAAGAGATTTAATTCATTTAGTTGAATTTACATATGCATAATTCATTTACTCTGTCAAAGTTAAATTTGTCTTATTGAAATAATCAAAGAATAAGTACTAAGGTTTAATATTTAACAAGATAAGTTATATGTCATAAGTAGAGATGCATATGATATATGAAATAATTCTATACTGAGAGGTAGAATTATATCTTACCATATGTAATTAAAGAATTATTTGTTGTATGTTGCAAGCTTTAGCATAGAAGGAGAACATCCTGTGTATGATTAATTATTTTAAGTACATTACTACACACCTATCTCTAGAGTTAAATAATACTTAGTTTTAGTATACCTAGAAATTAGATAGAATTATTCTCTATTCATAT